>CAXKVY010018450.1:502500-638714 GCA_964058915.1 Tetropium fuscum | reverse complement strand
TATATATATATTTATAATGTTAATTTTTGTAATTTTTGTAAGTTAAAATGCAGGGAGATGAAAATATTATGAAAATGTAGAACAATTACACCTATATAGGTAACTGTCCGATTTTGTTGGAAGTTCATTTTGATATTTAGAGCATACCTTCAAGAACATTTTGTTGTGTCCAACTTCTATTCTAAGTAAATTTCCTTACTGTGTTAGAAAAACCGTATAGGTGTTTTTCAGCAGTTTTCAAAATGCGCTGTGCAGTGTAACGGTGACAATATATATTATTTTTTTTAGAAAGAACAATTTTTGTGAATCTGTATGTTTTCTTTTTAAAATTTTTATCTCTTAAGACATGGGAGATACAAAGATGTACAAAAAGCATTGATAAATATTGTTATTCCAATGGTAGATGCTACCGTTATTCACAAGTAGGCCGAGGAAAAAATATACAAATAAACAATAGTAAATACATTTTATTGACATATGCACGTAAAAAACGAAAGACACCAGAAAACATAACACGTGACCAGTCCCGTTCAATCCTATTTTCGTAAATTAAAGCTACCCGATGCTGTCGAAGTAGCCGTGGCCCCATTGCAAGTCTTCTGGATTTTAAATTAATGGATTTACTTCTGTTGCGAATCGTATTGTCAACAACAGCTGTCCCTCGGATTTGTCGCAGGTGACGATTAGCTGTTACAACCATTTGCCGTCTATTTATTAGTGTCTGAGACTAAGTACAAGACTGTACTAGAGACTAACTACAAGAATTTAGTTTACTACTGAAAATGCTGAAGAGATTGGTAGATTGGTATGTGAAGGGTTACTAACTTCTCATAGCCTGACTGACTGTGATACGACCAGTTTTTTATTACAAATTTAAAAAAAGCTGGCTTGGGAGGTTCACTTTCAAAATTGTCCAGAAAATAATCTTCAGGAATATGCAAGAGTGCCAGCCGAAAAAAACACCATTATTACTAGAAAATTTGTTTGTCGGTTATATAAAAATGAAAATTCCAAAGATCTTAATGATATTCGATTAAATTTAAAAATAAATACGAAAACAGGCCCGGGATTATCTCCCACAGAAGAAGCCTTTAGCTTGCACATTCTTTAGTAAAATAATTAAACAACTTCAAAAATCTAATTATATGGGTACAAATTTAGGTATTACTATCAAACATTCACGTCGAGATTCACGTGGATCAATAGTTGGTGAAGTTGAGAAAATAGATCCATTACTCTTTTGATGGATTTTAAGCAATGAGAATATACTTATTCCAAAAACGAAGAGGTATTATATCGTAATTTGCAATGAAAAAAACTGCAGTACTCAGAAGTGCTGCAAAAATACTCAAAAGGTGAACGATCCGAACAAAGAAAATATAGAAGATAACTTTGACAGAGCTTAGCAAGAATTTGAAGATATGGTCTTCAAATTCTTGCTAAAAGTTTTTAAAAAAGTTGATTTGACTCATGATAGGAAAAAAAGTACCATTACTTCTATATTTAAATTTTCTATTACTTATATTTCCTCCTAAATATCAATATTCAACTTGAGTTGTTAGTTTTAACATTTTGCACGAGAGGGTAATTATTTTTTTAAAGATATTGTGGGGGGAGACGATGAAGAGAACGCGGGATGTATCGGGAAGATTCACGACTCCGTCACCATAGCGCGCTTCGTTATCTAAAGGGTATGTCTTTAGTTTAAAAATCTAGACCCAACCATTAATCGAGGCAAAATGAAGTATATTAAATTTTGCAGTTTTTGGTAGAAAAGATGAAGCTATCATCCAACAGAGTTGTGCTTCTAGGACGACGAGAGGGTTCCCGTCGACTACAATTACCCGTCTCCGGGTACCTCCGAATTGCCCTTCTAACAGTAGTTCCTGGCAACCCAACTGCACGAGCCTTTATCTTCCGAAGTTATTTGCAGCATTATTAACACTAACTATACTGAATTATACGGAACCTCTTGAAAACTTGACATTAAAGTGACATTCATGACAATATTGTTTATTTGTATATTTTTTTCCTCGGCCTACTTGTGAACAACGGTATTTAATGATAATTACTCAGCTACCATTGGAATAACTCATTGGAATAATATCTATCAATGCTTTTTGTGCAGATTCAGAAAAGAGTGCTTCAGATATTGCTCTTTCTAAAAAAATATATTTCTTCCATTACCCTCCATAGCGCACTTGGAAAACAGCTGAAAAACACATACCATTTTCAACTAATACAGTAAGTAAAATTACTTAGAATAGAAGTTGGGCACAAATAAATATTCTTGAAAGTACGCTCTAAATATCAAATTGAAATTCATCAAAATCGGACTGTTGGACTGTTCACAAGATATTTCAGTTCAAATTTTAGGTGCGTCACTTGTTTCTGCACTGAGTATATATATATATATATATATATATATATATATATATATATATATATATATATATATATATATATATATATATATATATATATATATATATATATATATATTATGTATAAAAAAATAGTAGCAGCAGACAGCAAATGTGAAATCTAACCTCTGTCGTAGAAATCGCCAAAATAGTGATTCCAATCACTTTAATGGACTTATGAAGGTAGTTGAAGAACTCTTCAGCACACCCATCTTCAAATATTTTGTTGCTATCTTTATCGTGACAGCTAGTGGGCATCAGAGCATCATTTGACCAATAAGTAGGACCGTTCAAACCACAGCATTTTAACTACAACATAATTATTAGGATATCAAAAAAGGGTTCAAAATAGATATATTAAAGCATGCAATATATATATATATATATATATATATATATATATATATATATATATATATATATATATATATATATATATATATATATATATATATATATATATATATACATATATATATATATATATATATATATATATATATATATATATATATATATATATATATATATATATATATATATATATATATATATATATATATATATATATATATATATATATATTGAATTTAAATTACCATTACTTATTGGTAATTTAAATTCAAGTATGAATGATCAATGAAATAAATCGTATACTGCTCTGAAGATCCTCAAGAAAGGTGAAAGAACTTGTACAACTTCTAAGTGGTTCGTTTTCATATGCATAGTGATTCATTTCCGTATGTGTGTCCAGATATAGTACTGGTAAGTGTGTTTTCTTTCTTATTCGTCTAGTTGCTTATTTCTATGTAATGAAATGCTACAAACCCAAGATTACTTTTCACAAAATATATATATATATATATATATATATATATATATATATATATATATATATATATATATATATATATATATATATATATATATATATATATATATATATTATTGCCGTATATAGCAGATCGAAACTCACGTTCCGAATAATTTCCGGAATTTAAGAAAAAAAAACAATTTATAGAAGCCTTGACGATTTCATTTTCATAGGCTCTGGAAAGTTTCGAGAAATATTCTAATGTTTTCACGGTAGTTTGAAATAAATATGTATGACCTTCGTGCACCATAATTAGTTTTACTAGATATTTTTTGAACCAACAAAGTTGTATATTCTAATGAAGATATTTAAATAATCTTCCAATATATTACACACGTTTTCGAATCGAAAGAAAATAGGTGTACAATATACGTTATTTTTTATCAGAATGATTTAGTATGGCGGATATAAATCTACATTTCTGTGACGGAAAATATTCAGAAGGTACCAGATTATGGGCTAATATAGACGGTGCTAGTGCTGAGAAAAATCACTAGATTTGCTATTATTTTTTCTAATTATGCCGTAGACTTAAAATTAAGTAAAATTAAATTAAAAAATTGAGTAAAATTGCACTAACGTGAAAACGTAGCTTAAACCGTTAGTCGGACAGTAAAAAGTTGTTATTAATAAGAGTAGATTTTGAGTTTTTCTACAAAAAACGCCTTGGAAGCAAATATTTAGGATTTATAGTTTTTGAATGGCAGGCCCAAGTAGAGAGACACTTTTTCGCTCAAGGTTACGCAAACCCAGTTTTGGTTGAACATTCCGAGCGAAATATGATTTAAAGAAATAATCAGGAATATGATTTCCTGATTATTTGGGCTTTCCAAGAGTGTTTTGTTCAAAGTCCTAGCATCAAAATTTATAAAATTATGGTGGCCGCAATATCGCATATATTGAAAATTGACTTTTCGCTGTTTTTTCATTAGAAGTTCTCCTGCGCTCCCTGCTAAAGAGAGTTAACGCTAGATGTGTGAGAGTTAGGGGTACGATGACATCCCTAAGATATAGGTTGTCTAAAAACTCCAAAGGGGTGTTTTAGCGTTTTTCTCAAAAATTGTCTTCTTTTTAATAAGGTACAATTTTAAGGAGCGCTAACTTTTAATTAAAATACAGCGAAAAAGTCAGCGCAGCAACTTTTCGGCTCCCAACCAAACAGTTTCAAGTAAAAACGTTCCGCGTTAGTGCCATTTTAACCCTTTGAACGCCTGGGGGTAGTTTGGACTCCACTCGGAGAGGGTAGCATATGTAGGACAATAAAGTTTCGATATAGAGTTACACATTTCCGAAGTTTTTTGCCGGTCAGACCTTTTGCATGAAATGGGGTATTTTAAATACATACATACATGAATACATGATTGGACTAATATTTGTAGCATATATAGTTAGGTATGCTAGTAGAAGTGCATTGTTTAAATTATTCGCTGTTAAAAGTCAAATATCCCAAGCAGCATGGTGACGTCATTATTTCGTTCTTTTAAGGTGATTTTAGGTCTAAGACGTCAAGTGACTAATATGAGGCCGAACATATGACGTCATTTCTATGTCGTCTTTAAAACGTCACTTTTTTCTCGTCATTAAGACGTACCTTTTTTATCTAAAGTTAGTAATCCTTAGGACGTCATGAATTTGACGTCAACTTGATGTCATATTATCGACGATCATTTTTCCTCCCTTTCGTTATACTTATTTCTTATTTGTCTACAATAATTAATGTTATGTTAAGTTTGAGACATTCAAAATTTAAGACATAAAGGGAACCACAGCCAAATTTTTTGAATTTTTTCAAAAAATTTTGAAAAATTTTTTAGAATTTTTTCAAAAAAAAAATTGCTTCTGGGTCTTGTTTCCAGGATATAATATTCTATTCTAATTCTGTAGTTAAAAGAACTACAAGAGAGACGTCAAAATGACGAGAAAAAGTCACAGCCAAATTATTGGAATTTTTTCTGCAGCTCCAGACACTGCAGCAGCCTTTTTTAAAAAAATTTTGAAAATATTTTTAGAATTTTTTCAAAAAATTTTTTGAATTTTTTCAAAAAATTCTAAAAAAAATTTCTAAATTTTTTGAAAGAATTCAAAAAATTTTTTGAAAAAATTCAAAGGATTTGGCTGTGACTTTTTCTCGTCATTTTGACGTCTCTCTTGTAGTTCTTTTAACTACAGAATTAGAATAGAATTTTATATGCTGGAAACAAGACCCAGAAGCAATTTTTTTTTTAAAATTTTTCAAAATTTTTTGAAAAAATTCTAACAAATTTTTCAAAATTTTTTGAAAAATTCTAAAAAATTTTTCAAAATTTTTTGAAAAATATAAAAAAAAATTTTTTAAAAAATTCAGAACATTTTTTCAAAACTTCAAGGACCATTAACTATTTTTTGTTACTTGTGGCATATAGCATTATTACAATAAGTTAATAGCATATAGCATATAGCATTATTAAAATAATCAGTTAATGACGTCATTTAATGACGTAGTTTAAACGTCAAATAAACGTCATTTGGCTGTGACTTTTTCTCGTCATTTTGACGTCTCTCTTGTAGTTCTTTTAACGTATTTATGTCCTAAAAACTGACGAAATAAATACGTCATAATAACGACACCATGCTGCCTGGGATTTCTGTACATTAGAAAAATCTCTAGCATCATGTTGCAAAATAGTTTACTAGTCAGTGTTAAACAGTTTCTGCAAAAAATGCGATGATCACAGTACAAAAATAAAATGGTAGCTCATAATTGTACCAGTTCATCTATCAACAGAAAACCGTAAAATAAGTTAGTTTTATTGAAAAAGTTACGTATATGGATTTAAACACTGGGTTGACACTGACGCTGCAAATATGTGTACCTATATATACAGAAAATTAATTTTCTTGACAAATTATAGGTATAATTATTCTTATTCTTTCTCTTTGTAGTAGTTATAACGTCTGATTTATCATACATAGGTATAAAAAGTATAATAGTGAGTAGTTATACATAGTATAACTACTCACTATCTTATTGTCGTTAATTTGTAAAACTACAACATCCATACATTTTGATCTCACCTCTTGTTGCATGAAATCTACAATATTCCTAGATGTGTTGGTTGTGTCGGTGCCGTATTTATTAAATATTACTGTGAGGGTCTGAGTCACTTTAGCCTGGAAAGACTCTTGATCTTTTATTTCTAAGAATGCAAAAACACCTATTGCTATTTGCAAGAGGAATAGAACTAGAAGTATAACTGCATACTGAAAACAAAAACAAGTAGGTGTTAAATACTTTTACTTGAAAATATCAGAAAATATGATAATTAATGTAATTGATACAATGGTAATTAATATGGCATTATTCAGATTTTTATAGCATCAAATAATTATCACTATTATTAAATTTATGGAAATTATCTTACCGTTGTTAAGAGACATGGTGATTCCCTAATAGCTCCGCAACATCCAAAGAATGCGATAATGAATATAGCCGAACCAATTGCGATGGTGAAAGTTGGTACCAATCCAATGTTTTGGTATTCCTGAGGAATTGCATCTGTGAAGTCATTTATATCCAATTTATAGAGCACTCCAAGTACTATAAGGGCGAGACCAGCCAACTGAAATCAAATAATAAATAAATATTATATGCATAGTATCCCCCATAAATAATTCATATTCGTATAAAAACAATTCGTATAAAAAGATTTCGCCAGTACTAAAGCCAGACTAAAACATTCCAAATAGCAGCCAGGGTCGGATTCCTTTCGTTTTCGAAATTTCACAGAATAATTTTTTAACAATTTTTAAAATAATTGATGCTTATTAAGTTATTTGAGAAACAATAACAATTAATAAAATGTGAGCTTTATTTTAAAGTAATAAACATTATAGGTACGTACATACAAAATTTAATAACTTATATAAGTAGTATCCTCAATTGAAGCTTCCATCTGAAAAAACATCTGTATTATCATCCGATTCCTCTGCCAGATTGATAATAAATCTTTCACCACCATTGATAAGAATTAGTCCTAGTTTTCTATATTCTTCTTCATATTTACTTACTTTTACAATTGCCTTCGATCAGTCTTCTTTTGAAATATTAAAATTCTTTTTTAATAAATTCCACGACGTTTTTATCAAATTTTGGAAACAATGTTTTTCTCTCAATTTGAATTGTGACCACATAAGTTCAATTGGATTAAAAATACAATGATACGGTGGTAACCTTAAAACAGTGTGGCTTTTTTTTGCTCAATCACGTACATGTTTTTTTTATAGTATAAGTACCTCCAACAATTGCTTTTTTGTATATGAAATATAGGTCACTCTTAAGAAAAAATTATCGAATTACCTGTTTTTTAGAGGACATATTGGGTATTATGTGATCTTGCCTTGAATGGTAGGCTGCATTATCTAATACAATGACACTTTCAGAATTTATGTTTGGAATTAAACTTTTTTCTAACTACTCCTCAAAAATATTTGAGTCGATATTTGTGTGGTAATCCGCTTACATTATTCCAGCTTTTTACCACACAATTTAAGGCCATTTTGAACCAAACCATCCATAGATTCACAATGCAAATTGACCATACGGGATCCTCTGCTTGGACGTACATCTTTTAGCTGACATTTGCTAGACTCATCAGTCCAACCTTTTTTCGCAGTGTCGATGTCGTGGGTGTCATACCAGGTTTCGTGCAAATAATAAATCTGTTTTCCTTTATCTCTAAATTCTTTTATTTTCTCTAAATATTCTATTCTCCAATTTACGATTCTTTGACTTTCCATTACGGCAGCATGCTTATTAACGATTCTAAATTTGAAACCCAATTTTTTAAGCCTCCGTCGTAAAGTGCTCTCGGAACAAGGCGTTTGAAGCTCTATAAGTTTATTTAAAATTATTTATATCGTGGGAACTTCATCGTTTTTATATTTTTCGTAAATTAAATTTCTTAAAAGTTTGCTTGTGGCCAAGTTCAAATCTCTGGATATTCCTGCATCAGATCTCTTTTTTCGGGTGTTGTTTCCTTTCTTTACAAGCTGACATAAAGTACTGTAAGGAACGTCTGTTAGCTTTCACACTTTTCTAGGCACTGTAGCACTGTAGATTAGCTATCTCGTATGTGCATAAGATCTTGTTTTAAGTTGTTATACACATTTAGACAAATTTGTTTTGCTTGGTAGTCCAAAAATAAATGTTTCTTTTTTTGTGAAGAGCCTTGTGAAGAGCTTCTAAGTCCTCGCCAAAATCTGAATCATCGGATTCAACCTGGGCTTCTACCACATTCATAGCAGGTTCGTTTTCAATATCCACATTTTCACATTAATTCTCCTTAAAACAGTAGAATTATTCTCCCACGGTCGAAACATTGTTTACTCTAAACTATTACAAGAGTCTGGTTGGTTAACAGTGGAACTCTGCGGGAAATACGAACCACGAAATAGTTAATTTAGCGTGTGGTTGCTACTATACTTACATTCCTCAGAAAAACCAAGCCTGACCCTGCCTCGGTTTTTACTTAGGACGAGGTAGTAATCCGATGCTTTTATACGAACTTTTACGACTTATTATACGAATATGAATTATTTCTGACGAGTACTATAAATTAAATTATTTTCTCCTGAGAGAAACGTTTCCTCATAAAAATGCAAAAGTTATTTACGTATGAGATTTTGTGATGCAGAAGTTAATTTAACTAGTTTAGAGATTAGTACTAGCTGGAAACTAAAGACTAACCCCTCTACCCCGTAAATGCTTTTAAATATCAAATGTTTCAATATATGCGAACTAGTTTAGTTTATTTCATTGTTGCCGCGTATTGATGAATTAATAAATAAAAGTGTATTATAATAGGAACTGCTTATATTATTCATTGATATAATTGTGTTATTGTTGCATAGTATTTTATTAGAGTATCGATCGTTATTTAAAAAGCAATAAATTTTTAATAAATTCAGGACTATCTGATATTATATATCGTGATACTACGGGGAAACTAGAGGTAATACTAATAGAGCGAGGGAAATTTATATTGAAATATATGAATATTTACATCGCCATATTCAAGACACCAGGACTTTTACCTCTGTAGTGTAGCAGGTTCAAAATATATTCGAAAATATATTCGGAAAGGTACGTGATTCCATGCGTCAACGAACAGAAGCATGTCTGTATTAGAAATCGTAGTCTTCATTTTGATGAATTAACGAAATAATAATTTGATAAATACCCTAAACTTGGGTGGCATTGGTCCACTTGCATCACTTAATTCTTCGATTTACACTGGAATTTATTATTATATAATAATGGCTGATTATTATGTGGGTGCTCGAAACTGCCCTCTAACGCTTTTTGGGGAATGTGGGTGGGGATTAGCCGAGAGGTTTTGACCCATATCTTTTTTGTGCAGAATTTAATATTTCTTTCCTATAGGTACCTGATGTTCGTCCGATAAACGACTTGGTGTTTTTTCGTGAAAAGCGGGATTTTCCACCCTCGTAAGAGATATGATATTTATGCCCAATACTTTCGCGAATTCGTACCCCAAAAATTACTTTAAAATTTCCAACTTTAAAATTTATGGAACTACCTTCTTTCCAACAAAACCACCTCCACAAAAATCAGTCTATATTAACATAATTTTATTTTATTAGGTGCTGAAAGTACATTCCATTTTGTTATAAATATTATAAAACTTGAACAAAAACTCAAAAAATCATGATTTTTTTAATTTGAATTTATTTTTGATTTTTTTAGTAAAGCATTGCTCAACCTTGCTTAAAACTGACATTTTTCTATTGGATTCGCATTCTATAAATTTGCAATATTTATCGTCGCGTTTCACTATTTACAAAAAGGCTGATTTATTCTGTTAATGTCAGTTTATTTGTGCAGTTTACATTTTAACTGCCTGTCAACTAGTACAAGAAACAATTGAAGCATGATGTGCATTTATCACCCAAATCGTGTTTTTGTAAGTTTTGTAGTTTTCTAGACATTCGCATTGAAATTTTCAAATTGTCACCTTGTATGTATGAATAAGTAGACTGAAACTGATAATATTCTATTTGAAAAAGATAATTTTTATCTAATATTTGCTCACAATGTTTAATTCGAGCTAAAATTATAGCAGTAAACTCAATACTTAGTAATATACACATGTACCAAGTACCTACTCGTATTTTACATTTAATGAATTTTTACAGAATGCGATAAATATATATGTTATATTATAGCAAATTAGTTTGTATTCTTTATTTGAGTTAGGCTAAAATTTTGTGCTCACTATCTTTATTATGCCATTCTATATTCCGTGACATATTAGCACAACGTTTATTCTGTAACTGCGATATTACAAGGAACAGTAATAATCTATGAGTTATCGGGAAATTAAGTATTATCACACCTGTTGCCAAAAAACAGACAAATTGACGCAATAGACTAGTAATTAGTAACAACTATTTAGTCCGTTGGAACCCTCATCGACCGCCTCTATTTTAAAGTTTATATGCAGCACACACAGATAACAAAGGCGATATATGCACAATTAATTTTTATATTTACAATTTCTCAAGCAACGCATTTTTATAATACTCACGGCAAATGTAAAATTTGCACCTGATACGAAAAATTTGACGCACCCTTCACTACAGCCCATTTTGTTAGATGGTTTTGCAGCTCTACAACACGGACAACTATGTTATCATCGCACCTACTTGATAAGACTATAATCATTACGTTTCTATAACTTAATTTAAAATATGGAGAGGTATTACAAGGTAGACCAACAAAACAGTTGTATGCTTTTTGCCCAGTTATCGTTCACTGAGCGCGTGTGATTGATTGAGTTTATTAATGATTACATAAGTAGCATAGGGCTCTGTTGTTTCTTTTTTTTATTTTAATGGTATTAGAGGAAACTGCATCGAAAAAATTAAGTGTTAATTATGTAAAACCTGGAGATGCAAGTTTTGAGTCGATCGAACTTTAAACCGCAAAATCCATCATCGTGGAGCCTTCTCAATATTTGTCCTAACACCAAGTCGTGATCTTTTACCCCAAAACATCTTCATCCATATTTCGAGTCGCATTCATGATCAGACTTCCCGATAAATGGCAAAAATGCCCGCCATATTTGAGCCGCCATCTTGAATATTCTTTATATTTTAATCATCACTATAATAATGGCTAGTGCATGTATCTAATTTTATTATCAGACCTTATGTAGCTTTATAATGATTTATACTTAACCAAAATAAATTCATCTAGTCGTATTTGCCTGTATTGTCATTCTAAAATATCCCAACCTCAAGTGATGAAGTTTTTATAAAGTAAAAAATTTCGTAATATGTACCAAAATAAAGACAAATTTAAGTGTCTTATAGTTTTTATAAAAACATACCGTTTTTGAGAATAAATCTTGTAACTATTAGGGGCTAATGTTTTTTTAAACTATTATCCCTTCTTCGTCTATTTTTTTTATTTAATTAACTCAATTTTATTTACAGTAGTGTTTTTTTAAGACACCCTTATGTAGAAATATAAAATAAAATTGATGTTTTACCGTATTTTTTATCAGAGAACATAACATCCAATTATGTCATTTATGAGTATTCTAGACGTAATCGCGTATAATCAACGAGTTGTCTTCGATGATTAGGGAGTTTTCGCTGGACATCTCAGATGACGATAAAATTCTTACTTCAAACAATCAATGTCTTATGTTCGTTCCGAGATTTTCTAGACGTAGACGTCGAGTAGTAGAAAATCATAACAATAACGCATAATAATATTAACTGCAATGTCCAAGCGGAATTTGTTCATCATTAAAATAATCAAGAGAAATAATGAAACACATAACACAAGGAATCATTTAGTTTGGCCCTTCAGAAACTATTAAAAAGGCGATAACAATTTAATAAATCTGAGAGTTGTACTTAATTGCACTTAAATGTAACTGTAAATGTAATTGTACTTAAATTGTATTCCTGACAAGTTTATCAGCATTTATTTTATCCATTACTATGACTCATTACCAATTGATTTTATTAACGATAACACATTACCTGAAATGATTTGGCTACGAATATAGATATACCTATAGGTATCAACACATTAAAATATCACTATTCAATTCTGATTAGTATCAACATTTAATCAAGCATCTGAGAAACTCAAATACGAAATAGCTTTTATGATATATATATATATATATATATATATATATATATATATATATATATATATATATATATATATATATATATATATATATATATATACATCTTCTGGATAACTGTATGCCTAATGATTTTATATAATATTATAATATGTTCAAATAGAACAAATATAAATAGTAGACTAGGTTTGTGTATTCTAAGAATTTGAGTTCCGTCAAAAATGTCATAAAACGTCACTGCAAGTGTTGGAGTATTAATATTTTAAATTCAAGTATAAATGATCAATGAAATAAATCGTATACTGCTCTGAAGATCCTCAATAAAGGTGAAAGAACTTGTACAACTTCTAAGTGGTTCGTTTCGGTGTGTATAGTGGTTCATTTCCGTATGTATGTCGAGATATAGCACTAGTAAGTGTATCTTTCCTCTTATTCGTCTATTTGCTTATTTCTCTATGTAATGAAATGCTACAAACCCAAGATTACTTTTCACAAAACAAATATGAATAGCAATATATATATATATATATATATATATATATATATATATATATATATATATATATATATATATATATATATATATATATATATATATATATATATACACTCATGTGCAAAAAACGTAACAAGTTAATATTCGGTTAAATGTAAAATTGCCAACTTGCTATCCAGTCTTTTGTTAAATGCTTGCATTTTAGTCACTATACAGGGTTAATTAAAAGGTTGTTGCAGAACCCTAATTTTAAAACACCCGGTGGAATAATATTTCATAACCAAATTCTTGCAAAATGTCAATTTCCTACATTTTGTTCTTTAGTTCATGTCTTTAGATGCATTGGCTCATTTTTCAGAGTAAAATGAACTTATCACCGACATTAAGCAAATAATTTCATAAAATAATTTCATTCTTGCAAAATACCAATTTTTGTGAAGAACCGTGTCTTTCCTCCATGAAAATGAAATGAAGAGACGACAATATATTGTTTCGTTTTAATAAGCAATTATTGCAACTTACAAATTTTAATTTCAAAACAATCCAATTCAACGGTTATGTACTTAAATAACCTGAAGAAACGTACTTTTTACAACAAATTTAGCTTAATACTTTGTATTACCACCTCTAGCTCTTATAACTGCCAGCATACGTCGGTTCATACTGTCAAGGTTACGAATATCATCTTCAGGGATATTTTGCCATTCCACCTGAAGGGATAAACAAAGCTCATTTACCGTAGCCGGAGCTAGGGTAAATAGACCGTACGGTAGATCGATGGTAGTCCAATAACAGCTTCAAATTTCCACAGTTATCAAAATATGTAGCTTTTCTTCATGCCGTCACATCACAGCCCGATGTGATACAGTCACTTTATTTTACAAGCAAAGGAAGAATAAATTATTAAAAATATTTAATTCTAACCCAGAATATTGTAAATTAATAGATATTTTCTATAACAAAAATGCTCTTCATGAAGAAATCGCTAAAAGTGTGTTATCATATAATGTCTTTATTATATCACAACAAAAAGAAGGATGCTCAAAGAACATCGCTTTGAGTATTTTAAACGATCTACATCTCGAGTTTCATTTCAATTAGAAAATCTTTCTTCAACTGAGTGGGCTGCCAAACAACATGCCTTCATCAGAGTTTAAAATGGTTAGGTAAAGACTACGATGTGAGTCAGTGGGGCTGAAAAATCTCTGACAACATACTAATGCCAATGTACCCTTAGTAACCCTTAATACCTGAAGAAATTATAAAACAATGTCATGCGCAGGTGCTTGCAAAACAAAAGTATGTAGGTGTTAAAAAACATTCGATTAAACATTGTGAGCCTACTCATTGTGAAAACATTGAAACTGTACAAACATTCAAGACAATGATGAAGATCTTTCAATGATTTTGACTTTATTATTCATGAAAACGTGGATGAAGAAGAAGGAGAAAGTGAATGGGAAATGTATCCAATGAAGATAAGAAGAATGTATTAATATACATTTGAAGGGTATTAATGATAAACAATTATTTTATTATGCAAATAAATGAATGATTTTGTATATAATCAAAATCATTATTATAAAATTTTTATAATAATGATTTTATACATAATACACAGATATTAGCATAATAAAATAATTGTTGTAAATAAATTACAATCTTTTAACTTACCCTAATAAAATGCTGTTTTTTATTTAATTTAATTAATTTAAGCATTTTAATAGATTTTTTAAATATCTACAACTTCCTCATTTAACTTTTTTCGATAGGAGATATAGTTTTTTAGTTATATATTTTAGTTTCTTTAAATTATTATTGTGAAATATGGAATATAAATAACTTGGTGATTTTTAAAGAGAACTAATAATGGTAATCTTGCAGGCTTTAATAACGTATCAGGGAATATTGTCCGGTACGGCTGACCGCTTTGGCTTAAGTTTTTTAAACGCAAGTTCTAAATCGCCAATAGATATTTCAGTAAAGTGAAGGTGGCCGATATTTAATGCTTGCTTGTAATGGATCTTCCTCCGCTACTCTTTTAATATTATCAAAAGCATATGTAGAGTCTTCACTGTATACTTCAGAGCAGTAATTAGCACAACCTTCAGCAATTAAAGTACTGTCATTGGTAGTCGTACCACTAATTTGAAAATGTTTCTCCGAATTATTGGAGTATATTATTTAACTATTGTATAACGGTGATATTCCTTAAATATTCTCTAAACGTTTACACAGTTATTCGCTAAATGCCATGGGTGCAATTTAAAACATACAACCAATTACTTGTATAAATTGTGCCTATTTTGAACATATAAAAGTTGTATAAACGTTTTAGAAATGTTTACTCAACTTATGTAGTGTGTAAAAGTTGTTCGAAAACGTTCTTTCGACTTTTATACAATACCAAATTGTTAGTTGGGATTACACCTAATATAGGTAATATAAAATAAAAAGAATATACAACATTAATGAATCGTGGTTATAATAATTAATACTAATTTAAGAACCGTTTACTACTATTAATAACTAAGCAAGACCATGAGTCACAACTAAATCCCTAGTTACATATGCTGAAAAATTGATAATACCTACAAATACAGTAAAGTGTTAGCAGCAGTGCTTTAGAATGTCACTGAAGGTATACTTACCGCAAATAAGCCATTTGCCGCAAACACAAATAGTTTAACTAAACTTTCGGCGCAACCCATTTTGAATTATTGAAGTTATTTATTTTGCTCTTTTGAGGCGTCAAACAGTAAAACGCTCTCTGCTATCAGCTGTGGTTCATGATAAAAAATATTATCAGATAAGGTTATTTATACCTTTACTTACACATAACAAATAAACGGTATGGTGAGAGTTGCAGGAATTTGAGGTCATAAAATAAAACCACTGATAATGTTAGTAATGAGCGCCAGGATATAGGTACTTAGGTACTATGTATGTAAATGTAGTACATGAATTCAGGATCATAAAGCCCTGACCTAAAATATTTTTGATATTATTTTTATAAACAATGACGTGTTATGTTAGTAAAAGATGATAACAGTTTATTTTCACCGATTTCAGCAACATGCCTTTTGGAGGAGTGACAATAATGACCTTATGTAGGGCTTTATATAGTACCATCATAGAAAAGCAGGTACTAGTTCTCTGGGCGCTTTCCGGTCATTTGGAAAATTGCATTTTTTATACTTGCACAAAATGTTTCTGTTTTTCTCTGAAGTAATGATTGCCCCAAAATTATATGGGTTTTACGACACAAATATTAATTCATTTCATCGACATCCAGCATGAAAACACGGAAAATTTGTTGTTTTGTTGTGACGTGACTTTAAGTAAAACCTAATTTAATATGCTGATAACTATTTGTACAAAAACGTCACAAACGTGTTTTCGATAAATGAAGTAATGTTGTTTATGACCGTTTATGTTGTTTGCAATTCGTTTATGTCAGGTTGTTTCTAAAATGATGCGAAATATTTTAAGAAGTGAATATTCAGCAAAAATTAAGGGGGACCTTCCATATAATTTATTTTTCCAATACCCCTTCCCCTCCAAGTAACAGCCTCTCATGTTGGGGTAAAAAAATATTTTTATTTATTTTATCGACTATGGAAGAATTTAGAAAACTGAAAGTTTGCAGAGAATTTTCGCTTACAAAATGACAGTTTTTGTAAACCTGATATATTGTTACAAGGTGTAAAAAACCAACCCCTATTAGTGGCACAGAGGTAGACCGATGAAATATGGACAAATCTAGATATGAAGCCATCAGCCAACTGCCCCCTGGCGGCCGTGGCGGCTATTTTCTAAAATGGCCGCCAATGGACGCCCTAAAGACGAATACCTACTACTTAAATCAGCAAACAAAGCCATGCCTACAGAAGCATAAATAGGTTATGGCTCTTGTTGCCTTTCTTTTTAAGTAATCTAATAATATCATGTCCTGCAGCAGATTGTAACATTATTGAAATTTCAGAGCTCAACTAATTATTCATATATTTACCGATTTATATGAAGGATGCAGTCTAGGTATTTCATGGTACTATGCCTGATTAGAAACAAGGTGCAGTAGTCAAGGAATCCCAAGTGTCATCAGATTATTCACTATTTCTATCATCTGTAGAGGTTTTCTAAATACACGATTATTTAATATTAAATTAACTACAAAAATTTCGAATATTTTTGCTACAATAGAATAGAATGATGCTTTCAGCACGCACTGAAGGCAACGTCCAATGTCTAATAATTTTCTTTATACTGTTTGTAACATCTAAATATGAGACATAAAAAAATTTCGCAAATTTCGCGAGTTGCCGCAATGAGATATCGGGACAGTATACCTTTTCTTACAGCAAGCTAAAATCGTCACTATAAAGGCGCTTTCATTCAACAACTTGTTATGTTTTGATAAAATACTAATAACTATTCAATTTTAAAACAAAACCCATCAAAATAATACACTAAATTAAAGAATAACTGCATTACTTCTATTTCAAGAATTATTGTTGACCACACTTTACCACAAAACGGGACCGACGGCTCCTTTTATCGATATAATGAGGGTTTTTTGCTCGGGGTTTTATGTCTCATATTTCGATGTTACAAATTATACATGTCCAGTTATTGTCAAATAGTTGCGAGGATCAGTTTAACCAAGCGATAGAGTTTTTAACACTTGCTCCATAACATGAATAAATGGATGAAATAAAGATTTGCTGTTACCATTTGCTGTCTCATACCAAATGACCACACATTCGGCTACACATTTGAACACATATTCTTCCATCAATACAAACCCACAAAAAGTCAAGAAATTAATTATTATGTAATAGTTCCACTGTATAGGTGGAACGATTGAATTGAGATATAACAATCTTCATATAGATACTGATTATGTAGAACCTTCATAAATTATCACAAGCCACTTGCAAAAAAAAATAGCCAATTTAATTTATACCATTAGTATTCATATCAGTAAAAGTTCCATACCTAGTAGTAGAGTCGTTAAAGGTTTTTACCTGAACACTGCATCGGGGGAGCTGAATGTTTGGATAGGGGTAGTTTTTGGTGGCCAGAATCTACAAATCGCAAAAGCAGGAAGGGGGTGGAGCAACCCGTAAGTAGCGGGTTAGGCGGTTGCCTAACATTTTATTATAATTGATAATCTTCAAATTATACTTCAACGGTCATATTGAAGTAGGTGCTTCTGTTTTCTCTCAGCGGTTCTATGTTTTTTGGGGTGCTGCATATGAATTTTCGCACTTTTTTCAGTTATTCGCTGATATCTCGAAAACTATGTTTGCAAAAATATATATCTCATACGCAATTAAAGAAGACCAAATTTCCTAGAAAATGCACTGTGATGAGCGGTATTGGTGTTAGAGCGCGCTGATAAACAGGGATTTATTGGCCCAAATTTTTACAGATCCCATGTTTTGATGTTCTAATGAGATACCACACAGTCTTTCATCCTCATCCTTGTTCTATCCGAGATATCTAAGGTCAAAGATCGCAAAAATTAAATTGAAAATCTTGCTTCCTGTGCATCTGACGTTTTTAGAGGTAATTATGAAACTTGAAAAACGTAGAACTCTCTACAAGTTTAGGTGTGTACATTTCTTTCGTATGACCGACCGTTTTCGAGATATCGCGTGAAGTGGGGCGAGCGCGCATTTTTTAAATAGACATACTGGGGAGCGACAAGTATACCTAATGCACTTTTATGATGAATCAATTGTACTACAAAATTATATTTCCATTATTAATTAAGTTTGTTTCCTCGTCTCTTCCTTCATACTCCACAAGTTATTATCTTCATCATCACATCATGTTAACAAAATATCTTCATCATCACACGCTTCCGGTGTATCCAATTGTAAAATCTCTTCAGACTCATTCTAGCTCAAGTCATCAATGTTGTCGAATTCTGATGTTCAAGCATGTTCTTGGCCTGATATTGACATTGACCACAAACTTTGGAGCATGGTCGCACTTTTCCACATCCATACTTTGCACCACATCCCCTTTGTACCCTTTTGCACCACATCCCCACAATTGTAGCAGATTGTGTTCAATAGTTCGTCTGGTGCAAGTGCCAATAGTGTTGTTTTCGGCTCTAGCATCACGTGACCTCGTTATCTAAATGCCAACTCCATTTTTCAGTTCAGTTTTTCGTAGCCAAGTCTGTATCTGGAGGTGGTAGAGGAGCATATCCCGTCAAAATCGGTCCAGCCGTTTCGGAGATTAGCCGAAACAAACAGACGGATAGACAGACAGACAAACAAAAAAATCGAAAATGATTTTTTTGTTATAAGTATCATATGAGTTTAGTAAAAGGTGTTATTTTGACATTACAGACACTATTACAACAATTGTATTTATTAGTATAGATAAGTGGCATATTTAAATGACAAAGTTGTAGTTGTATTTAAAGGATAAAGTGTCCTAAAATCCTATTTTACTTTCACCCTGTATATTTTTATGCTTTTTAAGATCCGTTTCAGAGTATAAATATTGATAAAAAACCGGGTCCCCTACTTTTTTAAATGAGTTTAAAAAAATTCCGGTACGTAGTGGGCAATGGCTCCAAAAAATATTAGAATAATCTTAGGTAACTAATATCTACCCTTAGGACTTTAATAATATCCTCAATTAAATGATATTTTTATGTTTAGTAGGTTTTATGTCAAAGTATTTAAATAGTAAACCAAATAAGATAATATGGATTGTTTAAAATTAATATTCTAACACGTAAAATTACTGATGGTGTCTCTATCTGTTGGTAAGTAGCTGAACTGAAATACCGTTTTTATACTTAAAGAAAATTAAGTATGTGGTTTCATCCCACCCCAGATTCCAGCGAGTTTTACATTAAATCGTTGATTGAAGGTAAGAAGTCCTTCAATCAACGATTAAATTTAACAACCGATGGTAATAGCATTCTCTATGGCAATACGAGTAGTCACAAAGATTTCGGGTCGCGCAAGCAGTCACAAACAGACTAAACACTGATCATTCTGATGTCAATGGTTTTTATTAAATTATATTCGGTATATCAAGCCAAAATTCTGAATATACCTAGGCTACAATTGAAATTCTAGATTGTACCTAAATGACGTAGATTTAAACACTACCTATCTAAGTCCGTTGATTGAGGAATTATAATTTTATAAGAAGCGCAACGCTTATGGCGAAATAAGTGCAAAATTCTGGATCCGAGAGATATTAGATAAAAGCAGTTTTTTGGCTCGTTTGGTTTGGTTTATCAATATATCGATAACCTACTGTTGCGTCGTCACCTCTAGAGCGTCGTCGTTATAAAAATAGTTCTCGAAGACTGAGAATCTCGAAACCAAAAAGCCTCAGATCAGAATAAAAGACAACACAACGGAAGGTCAAGCATGAAGGACTGCATTCCTTATCTTAAATTATATTTTGCCCAATAAAGATTTTTTTTTGGGACTGTCTATGTCGTGTGTGTTTATACTAGACGGTCATAATAAATTTATAAAAGGTCCATCTAGACGTCATTCATTGTACTGTTTGAAACCAAATCCTTGAGGCACACTGGTAAGCACTTACAAGTAAACAATTAGGTATGCACTTCATAAATTTATGCACTACTTATGTACTTCATCAATTGTTGCTTCAAATTTTTGAAGTAATGTAGAGATACAATTTGTTAATTTTATATGTCAAAAGTGACTTCCTGTTATATTTATTTCCATTTCATAATTTTAAATTGTAGTGAAGCTTACAGATGCATAAATTGCAAAATATTTAAATTGATAAAAAAATGTTGCAAGGTGAGGATTTAGCTTCCTGCTTCAGTTGATTCCTGCTGATATCAGTTTCCTACTTCCTTGTGGTCAGCTAGATGCCGAATTAAACAGAGCGATATCAGTAATTTTGCAGCTGTTAAAAAGAAGGAAATTCATGTCAGAAATTATCGCCCGCAAAACAGGGAAGAACTTCTGTTTGCCAACGCTTGGGAAAATGTGGATGCAGATTACTATCGAACGTTGACTCATTATTCTATTCCAAAACGGTTTAAAGCTGGCATTGACCAGTTAGGTACCATATTTCTTGTTGATATATATATGGGTTTCACATTTTTGGAAAAAATTTCTGGCCTACGGACGTCGATCTATGCTTAAATTAAAACTAATTATATTCGATACATCTTCTCCTATGAATTTTCTCCAATTTCGGCGAAACGAAAGTTGACCAAATCTTAAAATTTCATTTCTTTTTTGGAAAAATTGCCAATTTTTGGAGGGCTGTGTCTCGGAATCTATTGTACCTACAGAGCTGGTTCGGATCTCTACGTAGTAACATGTTTTACGAGCAAACGCATAGTTTAGAAGATATAGTGAAAAAATCAAACACGAAGTGCGAAAATTTCGCGATTTTTCTCGAAGTTGGTATACAGGCTTTTCGAAGCTGCAAACTTGGATATACGCTACGGGTAGTGGTCCTAACCACATATTAAAAAATCAGAATTAGCCGTTAGTTTACGATTTTAGCGATTTCTACTGTACTATTTGACTGGCCTAAAGAGTCTATAAAAAAATCTTGGCTCCTAGTTTAATTACTATATTTTCACCCACTTTCTACCCAACACTCAAAATCAATTATTTTAAATCAGATAAAAATAGATGTTTGTGGTGAAAACTGCAAAACGTGAAATAAATCAAAATAAAATGAGTTTAAAACAAGAATAGAAAATAGAAATACAAATTCAGCGATATTGCCACAAATATTGCTGGTTTCTAATTTAAAACAATGAAATGATAATTTTTATGTAAGAATCTGTTATTAAATAAGTTTATCCAAAGTACCTTTTTTTAAGTTTTCATTTCTTTTCTTGTTACTTTAATGATACGGATTTCATTCTTATTAAAATATTTTTATTTGAATTTTACAATCCTGTATAATAACTGTCATAATTTACCATCCGACATCATCGCAAAATTCAACAATCATGTCAAAACCTTTCCACTCTGAACCATTGGATCAAGCAATAAGCGTTTTTTATACAAATATCGCCTTCAAAAATTGTTAATAATAAAATTTTGATTTTGATATTGTTTAATTAATTTTTGAATAATCTCTCTGATTCAATTAAAATATCAAAACACTTATTTATTCAACTTATTTAACTAACATCCATCACGTCTACACACTCTTGAGTCCCCATAAGACAAGAATACATTAATATTTAAAACAGGAACCCACGCCAATTTGAGATCCTAACCTAACTAATATGGTCAATTGCAATTATACTCGTGTCAATATAGTAAGACATTATCATTGCTGTTGGTATCTAACTAAATATTGAATAGTACCTACAGAATTAAAATTCGTTTTATATCAAAATTGTTTATTTAAACATTCATCAGAAAACTTATTGAAAAAACACAGCCAATCTCCATTACCTGAAACAAAAAATATATATTATAAAAAAAATTAAAATTCATATGTATCATATAAACATAAAAGTGACGGATAAATTCAATATTTCTTAAGACTGACATTTTTATCTAAAATCCTCGGACACGTCGATTTTTATTTTTAATTCCGCTTAATTTGATGTACTATACAAGAAGATGGCGCTCTAGGTGTTCCGGATGTAACGCGCCTATATTCTTGGCTAAAGATGTGACCTCGATAGGAGGGAGCCGACCGGTACAATCGCTCTTTACCCCTAATATCTAGTAGGACGAGACCGCCTCGTAAGGGGTAGGCCGCGCGCTTCACGTAACCCTCCCCACAAATATGATCAGTGTCACGTAAAGTTACGCAACCTCCCCCGGTCCTGGCTGATGGGCCCCACCGGCAGAACCTTGTTTCTGGCACTCTTGACTTTCTTCGCCGGTGTGTATTACCTCCGAGGGTGTCGTGTCGGGTGTTTGGCGGCATTGGAGGATGAGCATTGTAGCTCAGGATGACGGAGCTCGCGAGATGATCAACAATCAGTTCGCTGGCACCGTTAAGCCGGGTATAGATTATCGAACCGAACATTGAGCCGAACCTCGTCGCGAGCGTGAACATAGCTCTAACCACGTCTAAACTTTCTTTGTTGCACAGTGTCAATAAATATATGCCGCGGCAGCTAATTTTAATTTATCACTGTCCATTGCGTGTGTATTCATCCATCGGATAGTACTACACAACTTTAACTGAAGCACAATATGGATCACACGGATGTTTGCGAATGCATGAGGTTCTGCTCACTGGAAAATTGTCCGCACGGAGACAAAGCTCAGCTCGGGGATCAGTTCGAGGTTCGCCTCGAGGTTCGGTTCGATAATCTAGACCCGGCCTTAGGTTTGGCAAAGCAGTCGGCCGCACCGTCCGCTGGATTGGGCTGTTTTAGCGTCTTCTCGATCCGTTTTCTTTAGTCTTGTTCTTTTATTCGGTGTCGTCTGCCAGGATGTGACGTAATCGATAATTTTTTTAGATGGCAACAATATATTTTTTAGGGCAGATTCGTGTAGACGAGCTCTTTATGAGTTTATATTATAAACGAATTAATAAGAATTTAATCATGACAACTCTACGAGTACACAAAAATACCATATTGCTGCATGGAAAATAACAATTGGGAGACGCAATATTGTTCCTAAACACATTTAATTTAATACGAGCAAAATATTAATAAGAATACAGTAAACATTGAACAACTTAACTCAAGAAGAACTTAACTAAGAGTGAAACGTAGTAAGAAACAAAGAACAAAACAAATAATAGATGAAACAGGTATAAAAAACGTAGGTATTAATAAATATTAATCTAAATTAAATGTTCGAAATTGCGACCGTTCTCTTAAGCATAACTCTAAACGATTGAATGTTTCCGCCCACACATTATTTTCACAATTTAATAGTAAATAACATCAGTCGGTGTTATATCATCCGTCGTGAAAATAACTTTTAAAAAACTTTATTCACAGAAATGGATAGTCAAAACTATTCTGACAAAAATTAAATATGAGTGAGTTAAATTTTGACTTTATTGTTTGGTATGGGGTACAGTTGATAGGAAGAATCTTTCACTGGCCGATATAGTATAGGCAAAATAAAATAAAAAACACGTTTCTGATAACTATTACTTTTACCTACCTGCATCAATGCAAGTACACCAGCAGCAGACCCAATCCTTCCAGATGCAGCATCAAGTATATTATTTATTATGACAGCACATCCCTCAACTTGTACTTGTCCGTTGATATGTAAACATTGTTTTTCAGTTCCCAATACTCCACAACAGTTGTACTGAAAATGTATGTACTTTTTTAGTACCTACCTACGGTTTTTTAAGTTAACTTTGTCGACATTACAAGAAAATACATGCAAAAGACTTTATAGCTGTTTAATGTGTTTTGTTGCAACTTTGTAAATTCATAAAACATATAAAATGCCACTTTATTTTGAAATAGTTACAGTTTGCAGTTTATAGTAACAGTTTGAGCATCGGTACTGATACAACTGAAAATTCCCTAATTAGATATGTCCCTATTAGGGGTTATACTCTTACGATTATTATTAGCCTTAAACACTGTCTATTTTGGCCACTTAATGGAGGTTGAAAATTCCGAGTTACCTGGTAAGTAACCGTTAATTAAAAGTTATTATTCACAAAAGTTCACAGTATTACCTAAGTAGTATAATTAAATAAAAATGGTCATAAATGATAGAGAAGAATTTACTCCAAAACATATTGTGAAAAACTTTTTTCAAAGGTTTGATTCTAGTGGAACACCCTCTATATTTGCAGATAAACCCTGTGTCCTGTTTCTTAGTTCAGAAACCACTTACGACAGATTTTTTGACGAGTTACTTGGACTTGGACTTGGACGAGTTACTTATTACGTATCTTTTTTAAATTAAACTACATCCAGCAAGATGTACATTTACAGGAGTATATCAGCAGGTACATGAGTGTTAGATAACAATACGAGTAAAGAAAATTACTAAAATTAATAACATGAAAAAAAGAAGAAATAAAAATTTTAAATAACCATAAGAAACACGTTTTCAGTTTCGTAGCACAGAAATGTTTATGTTGTTAAATTGTTTTAAATTAATACCAAATATATCATGAATATCAAAAATTCTACAGACAATATGTATAACTAACTACCGAAGTAATGTGACCGTGACAATAATTTGGAATAGACAGATAAAAAATTCGTAAAGTGCAAGGTTCTATGGCTTGAATTGGACCTAAGTGAATAAAACCATTAAATAAATGTTATTATACATGTAACATTACCGCGTTCATACGAAGAAATAAAGCGGAATTCATCCAAAAGCAAAAGAAATTGAAAATTTCTAGGGGGATAAACATAAACATGTTTTCTAAAATAAATATATTTCAAAAATCTTTACTGTATAGATCAATATCTATGCATTTATAAGTTTGAGTATTCCAAGCAGATCAAATTATTTATTACAAGAATAAAAATAGAGTTTGCAGATGGTTTCAATATTATGCTTTAAAATCCTGAAATGCTTTAAAATCCTACTTGGTAATAATTGCTATGTGATTAGAAAAGGTTAATTTGACATCGAAAGTTACATCTACATTCTTGAATTCTTGAATACGATTAAGTACAATATTATCTATGGTGATATCATAATTGATGGTATTAAATAGCGAAATGTGATGAATTTACATTTTTTATCTCCGTAAATATCTTCATGCCATCAGTAAAAAAATCAGGTTTTGTAAGGATATCCTATAAGGCCACAAATTTGAGTCTTGTGGCACTAATGTTGCAGTATACGTAGATGATATGGTACCATCAATTACAACAGGTACTGTTACATAAATAAGACCTAATTAGAAGCTTATAATTTGAGGAGATAACCCAAATAAGGATAATTTTTCTAACCGTATGTTATAAGAAACTCTATCAAAGGCTTGGCTAAAATCGGTATAAACAACATCACCCTGCTTCTTCAAGTCTATCGCCTTTGACATATGTTGTGGAAAAATACATAAACTGCTCTCGGTACTACGATATTTAACAAAACCATGTTGTTCTATAGGTATAATTAAAAGATAGAAAATTAAAGACCTGCAACTGAAAAGCACTATTCGTAATAACCCCAGAAATGTTGAGAAACAAATTAAGAATATTCCAAAATAAATTATGTTAATAGTCAAGTAATAATCAAGTATATTCCAAAGTAAATGATGTAAAATAGGATACTTGGATATTTCGAATAGGTACTTACTTTAATAACTATTATTGTAAACATTTTTAGACCAGCCAAAGAAGACTTAATTTTTGGCCATCTTCTTGCATACAACATCTATTTGGGATCGAAAACAAATCCTAGAAATTTACTTTAATTGCAGAAGTTTGATGTAGGTTGTTTTGGACGTATTCCAGATCAGTTTGTTAAGATCGCATCAAGCAATAAATACATCTAGTATATTATTTATAATTCTATTACTTAAACTTTCGGTATTAGTATCTGCTTCAGTATCAGTATTGTTATGGTGCTATCGTCAGCAAACATGGTAACTGTACCGTTTCTTATGTCATTTGGCAGATCATTTACATGCAATACAAAGAATAAAGACCACTGCGGTACCCCGAAAGATACATCATATTCTTTTGAGAAGTAGTTTCCAATCCTTAAAATTATTATTTTACGATTTATTAGGTAGGAATGAATCAATTCCAGAGTATTACCACCATGTTCAGAAAGTTTTTTTGATACTACATACAAGTAGTCAATGTCCAAGGTATCAAATGCCTTGGATAGATCAAATTCGAAAACTAACATATGTGCATTTGTCAATATTAGAGTAGATCGTGTATAGCAAGTGGACACTGGCAGTCTCTACCGATTTAACTTTTCTAAAACCATGTTGACATGGTGTCAGAATTTGTATGTTTCGAGAAATGCCGATAATTGGTTACAGATAGCTCTAAATAAGTTTAGAGACTGAGGTGAATAATGTTATTAGCCTATAATTTTCTATATCTAAAGTGTCGCCCATTTTTAGTAAAGGAATAACGTGGCATAGTTTAAGGATGTTTGGAAACAACCAACCACCTTTAATTGAGTAATTTATGAGACATTTAATGGAAGAGGAATGGTCTTTCATTCGTTTTAGTAATTTAAAACGTAAGTCCGTCTTTCCAATTGAATTTATATTTTTAAATTTATTAAATATTTTTATTAAATCTAGCTCGATTACAGGTGTAAAAGGAAAGTATTATAGGAAGAGTACATGGCAAGGAAATATTTTGTACGAAGTGGCTATATAATTTATTGTGTACTATGACAAAGAACTGTGAACCTAATTTACAACAAGCTCTTTTGTATACTGATACTGTAACGAATTGAATATCTTTACGTGTTTCATTTCTACATAGCTTGTAGTTAATTATTTTCCACGTTTCCTTGGTTTTATTGGTAGAATGTTCAATTTTGTTCTGATAAAAATTTACTTTTGCCTGACTAATATTTTTCTTATCTAATTGTTTCTTCTTGTTTTATAATAATTTAGTGTTTTGGCAGTTTGTGTTACTAATTAGCCAGTAAAGGTTTTTTAGCTCAATTGCATCCTGAATAATATCAGCGGTAACCCAGCCCTTGTGATCAATCATTTCCTTCACCCTCATTTTAAATTATTTAAATGGACATGATGTATCTAAGTGCCAATTTACACAATTTGAAAAATTACTGAATGCTGTACTTATGTCATATTTGTATATGCAATCCCAGTTTTCCAACATTAAGCTGTTTATTAAGTTCGGCGTATTAGTTTTCATGTTTTTGGTTTCATTGGTAGAATATTAAATTTTGTTTTAATAAAAATAAATTTTTGCCTGTTTAAATTTTTCTTGTATAACTGTTTCTTGTTGTTACATAATAATTTAGTATTTTGGCAGTTTGTGTTACTAATTAATGAGTAAAGTATTCTTTCTAAATTACATACGATCTTCCATGGTTCTTTGGTGGGTCGGGTAATTACAATTAAATATCGGAAACCTACAATAATTACAAATAAATTTAATAGTGAGAAGTGGCAGTTCATTAGCAAATTGTACCAGCGTGAAGGGGTAAAGATCCCTAATAATTAATAGTGTCCGGAATTCCGCATCATGAGAACCATAAAATTATGACATGCCAGAATAGGGAGCATTTCAATTTTTTTAGTGCAAAAAAATATTCAACCATACTGAAAAATATGATGTGCAAAATATGACGCCTTAATTACAAATTATTAGTCTCGTGCACGAGCGAACCGCTTCAAAAATATTCAAAGTCGTGACGCCACATCCTACAATTTACAAAGGACGAGAGACCAATTCGGTCGGCTACTGGAGATCCTAGCACTCGACCGCTTGTTTTCATAGTTCATTCGGCAGCTTTCCGGCGCAACGTCTACCGAATATTGTAGGATGTGACGTTACAGCTCGTTTTGAACCGAGTCAATTTTGTCGCTGTTTAGATCCTTCATACTGATCGCGCGGAATTAGAAATCTTTTTTTGTGAAGTACAAGTTTTATTACAACGTTACGCTATGTTTTTTTAGTATTATTTTTATATTTAAAATTTTAGTCATGATCACTATTGGGGAAATCCGGATACGTAATGCGGAATTCCGGACTATGAAGACTAAGATTATTGTATGTTAAAAGTACCCTTCTTTGAATATCTCGTAACATGTGAATGAATATTAAAATATAATCTTTGGTTACCACTTTAACAACTAAAGATCCAGGTCGCAATGGTTGAATGTTTATAAAATGTAATCAATAGGAAATTTAATGGCGTACCTATTTCTTTATTTGAACTTAACATTCACATACTTAATATGATGGGTTTGCTCTGAATTTGTTCTAGATAAAGAAATATCCAGTAGGAAGCGTCTCTTTCCTTTCCTTTTTACCACACTAATATGGAACACCTGGGGTACATGGAGGTTTGCGATTACATCTAAACCAGAATAAATAATTAGGTGAAATTTAGAGAGTAAACTATTAAATGCAATTTTAGCCACCTACATTAAAATGATTAATATCAAAGATCGAACACATAAAAATAAAAACACATACAACACATAACAGATATTTATTTAGAACACCTAAATATTTACAACAATAATCATGTATAACATCTGATCAACACGCCGATCATTTACAGTTTAAATATAGGTGAAGGTCTATGTACAAAGGTTTGTCTTCTCGTGAGATTCATATAGGGTGTTGAACTAACAATGCCGTTAAAATGTATGCTAATTTCGTAACTAGTTTCTTATTTTGTACGTTTCTTCTTTACATAAAGGAAATTATTTCACATTGAGGTACTACACGTGTATAAATTATATAAATTACACTAATTATAAAAAAAATACTATTATAGATGTTCTAACAAAATATCTGTGTCGCAGTATCTTACAGTACAATGTTATATTATATTTGTATATACTGTGAGCCAAATTTAGTTGGAACCTATCAGTTTGGTCATTAATAAGTTTCTCATTTCTTTAAGACTACTATAGGCGGCCATATTGAAATTTAGCAATTTCAGCAAATTTTGAATTTTGAGAGTAATGGTTGTCGTAATGAGTCGTAATTTTTGACAAGCAGATTTAGAATTAAAATTTACGCAGTTGAAAGTTAATTACTTATGAGTAAAACAATTAACACATGTTTCAAAAAATATATACTAGATCAAAATTACCAGCTTTCCATCCTGTCTGATACAAAAATAAAGAATTCAAAATTTATCGTTATTTAACTTTAGGAAAATAATTACTCTGTCGAGGAAAATTTTTATTTTTCGAAAGAAAACGAGATTAGAAAAACTGTATGTAGTATATTTAACTACTACATACAGTTTTTCTAATCTCGTTTTCTTTCGAAAAATAAAAATTTTCCTCGACAGAGTCAATTTTATTTGCACTAAATATTTTCCAGTTCTTGGGGATTTATTTGTAACACAGCTTATTTTGGGGTATTTAAGACAGATATGCGAAAAATAATTGTCACGAAAATTTATTAAAATCCAGATATAACAAATCATAATCTATGAAAATATGTGCATTTTTTAGGAAGAATTTGAAGGATTTTTAAATTTCGACTGGGAAATCGAGCCGTCGGATCTGGCAAGCCTGGATGAAGTCTATCTCAAGCAATCTGGCGGCTAAATGATAATGAGACCGGATAACAAAGCTAAAGGATAACAACGGCCAGCTTGCTCGAGTTACTGCACTTCTCACTCGCCATTGTTTTTTATATTATATTGAACACAACGAAACCATGAATGACTGTTTAATATAACAATCTTGCTAGATAAGCATATTAATTATTAATAAAATATATTAGCGCCAGTAATTTTAATGGTCTAGTAGATTAAAATTAGATATATTTTATTTAAAACATTTCAAAGACTATTATTAGTTCTACACCCATGTGAATAATTACTTCAAACTTACGTGTTCCTCGATTGTGTGAAAGTAATACTCCGTTTCGTTGTTGTCATATTGGGCTTGTATAAGAGCTTCAGTTCGCAAACGCCTGGTGTCACTAGAATTTTCAAATGCAATTACTGCTATCGTCAGCTCTAGGCACAGAATAATACACAGAGATGATCCAAACTGAAAAAAAATAGATATTGTAGTATTTTACGCAATTTTTATGTTACTATATGTTGAAATTCCTTAGGCTCAGAAATATAAATAGATGGATGTGTTGAATAAAGTTCGTTGATTCGTTTAATTTCGAATGTAACGATTCGCATGCATTTATGGTGTTAGTGATAGATGGAGTTGTAGTAGCCCACATAGGTGGAGGAAAAGGGGCCTAGCATCGTCTTCCATGTATATCTCCATCAAATAATCGACGTATTCGTCAACCTCTGCATGAATTGGGTTCCCGACTAACAAATCTAAGCCAAAACAATCACCTACTTCGTCAGAATTCAAATACGCTAACTCAAAGAGTTAGCTTCTTATACCTAAACTTTGATTTTTTCTGAACCACGATTCCAAGGTAACATAGGGCCGTCATACTGACGTCTTTTTGGGTACCTATTGGGCGACGACGTCATATGACTAAAATATGACGTCCTTTTGATGTCATATTTCAGTCGTACATAAGAGTACGTATAATGAGTACGTATAATCATATCCACGAAAAATTATTACTCATACATGGACGTGTTTAATATTGACATCAATGTGACGTTTCCTCGGATATTAATATCATGAATATAACGAATTGCTGAGTAAAAATATTATGGTAATATAATAAAAAGGGTTATATATTATAATAAAAATTAAATATTTTTTATAAATTAAAACTAGTATGCGTTTTTTCAACTGTGACTGTATTATTTTTTCCAATTCTTCAATCATGTTCTTTTCAGGTGTGCTGGTCTAGATTCTTGATTTCCCCACTCTAGATTGTCTCTTGGTTTTCTAAGTAATGGTTTTACATCGATTGATTTTATAATAGTTAAAATAGAAAGTATTTTAATCTTGGGTTCATCTTCAATTACAATTTCTACTATCCTAGCTTCATCTACAATTTCTTTAAAAAAATCTCTGACTGAAGTGACAATGGGGTACTTTAAAGCATGTAATAAGGGGCAGATTCGGACAGCGTATAAGGCAATTGTAGGTCCGGACAATTTATAATTGCTACCGATTATAAGAATAACGTCATACAATATGTAATGACGATATGTTATCCTAACGGCATAAGTAAATTGAACTGTAGTTGTAAATGTGTAAATTGTTGTAAATAAGTAAATTGAACTGGAGTTGTACCATAAAGTATGTTCTTTTTATAGAGGCGTACATTTTGGAGGACTAAATTATTTATCTTCTTAGATTATTTTTATACCTACATTATTTGTATAAAGTAAGTACTCAAATGTCAAATACGTCAATTTTATGAAACAATATGATAGTAAACAGTTTTCTTATTTTAGCTGGCATATGCTCAACTATTGCGGGATTATTATCAAATATTTATCATAGTTGCTATCATCAGACTGATAAAAAACAATTGTTTTAATGCATTTATTTATTGACTTACTACTTGGCAAGGTAATGTCACGAAAGTACGAAATAAGTGGGACTCATGTTATGTGCACATTGTATAACATTTCATGAATAAATAATTATTCAATCATTTATTTATTGCATTTCCAACTTATCATAGCCAGAAATAATCTTGACGTATAGTGCGTGTTGTAAGTTTCATAAAGAATATTTGAACACGCTAACTAACACGTTAAGTAACGTTAATGATCTAATGCAAAAGACGTTTTGTCTTTTACATTTGATCATGGATCAATCCCTAAGAAGGGATTTTTTAAATTATGACCTAATAGGACCTTTATAGTAATATAATAACTGGACAGTTATTATTATACTTCCCGCAGATGCAGGAAACGCAACAGTCATTATGGACACAACGGAGTAAGAGGAGAAACTACATGGCTTACTGACACCGGACACGTACAATATTATTCCACGCAAGCCTCCAGCAACGGTGGAAAAGAATATCATCAGACTACTGAAGAAAACCAAATGGGATCATTAATTAATCAAACTATTACAACCATCAGAGAGTCAACCGCGTTATACGGACTCAGTGGGTTCCATGTGGGTAGTGGGACATAGAGTACCATTGCTTGTCCTACATATGACCTCGCGAAGCATCTAACTACTCGCATGATTCCTCACGTGGAAAAATCTGAACATCATATCAACAATTCGAGATAGTTCGTTGAGATTCTGGCCAACATAAAGACAAAGGACTCAAAGGACTGAAGGACATCATAGTGAGCTTTGATGTAGAATCATTGTTCACCAAAGTACCAGTAAGTGTTCAAGTACTTGCAATGGAGAAATCGACGAGGTAACGATGGAAAGTCCACTCAATCCAATTGTCGCTAATTTCGTCATGGAGCATTTCGAAAATACAGCTCTAGAATCAGATCGCTACAAACCCTCTCAATGGTATCGATATGTGGACGACACATTCATTGTTTGGTCCCATGGAGAAGAGAAACTGGATGACCTCGGATCACCTAAATAACAGGCACCCGAGTATTCGATTTACCAAGGAGAAGGAAAAAGACGGAAAACTCACTTTTCATGATGTCTTGGTAGAAAAAACTACATGAAATCCACACACACGGACAGGTATCTGAATGCTAGTTCAAATCACCACCCAGCACAAAAGAGAACAGTGATCTAAACTCAAGTGAACAGAGTGAAGCTCATCTAGGACCCGGAACGTCTACAACAAGAACTGGACCATCTACAGAATGCTCTGCAATCAACAGTTGCAAGGAGATACAACGGGCCATCAATCCGATACTTCAGCAGAATGGGAGCATCATCCAGCCAGTTGATAAGAACCACAGAGTATGGCTACCGTATTTTTAGAATGTTACGGACCGCATTGCCAAGATTAAAAATTAAACCCCTACACGCAAGATCCGAGATGAGCTGCGACCTGCAAAAGACCGTTTAGATCCCCTGCTAAAATTTACCTGGAACCTACAAAATACCCTGTGAATGTGCAAAGATGGCATGACACAGCGAACTATAGAGACGAGGAGAAAGGAACATGAGAGGGCACTAAGGCTAAATCAGCCTGTGAAGTCAGCGGTGGCCCAACATGCTCTACAGGAGATACATAACATCAAGTTCGATGAAACAACAGTCCTTGTGCGAACTTCTGGATATTACAATCTAGCAAGACGAGAAGCGCTAGAACAACATCCAACTAATATCAATAGGGGTGATTGATGGCTTACGTATTACCATACTCGGAAGCCAGCCCTATAAGAAACAAACAACGGCGCGGAGTCATCATACGTGACGAAAACCAGAACCATAACGGGGTTGCACTCACCCAGCGTGGCAGAGAATCGACCAGGCAGAACGGGGATGCAGTCACCCAGCGTAACAGAGAACCGACTCACGACTCAGTCCCTGCTGAAGGTTGGGATTTTGTAGTGAGAAGAAAATAGATGCATTTATTTTGGTTAACTATAAATAATTAAAAAGCTACATAAGATCTGATATGCGCATTAGTTGCATGCACTAGCTATTATTATAGTGATGATTATAGTAATAAGTTTTTTGTTCCAACCTTCAGATATAATCGGCGACACCAGAAAGTCACCAGTGAATCGTATTCTCTCTTTCTAACATCAGCGTAGTCAGGTTTGTTAGAAAGGGAGGACGTATGTGGCCGGTGACTTTGTGGGGTCGCCGATTGTACCTATTCGTTCACTATGAAAACTTCTTTAGATAAAGTTAAGTAGAATGAGAGTTTAAACGGTAGCCAAGGGCTCATAATCGTTATCTATATGTTCATACTAGTAATATCAAGAATCAGTAAAAGAGGGTATGCCCCCCTAAAGTACGCCTAAACTAATCTTATCTGTGAAGTGGCAGCAAGTCATCCAGTAAGGTGGGTCTCTCCAGCAAATTTACGTATAAGTCCAACGACAATTTGAGGTGGAGTTACAGATGAAGTTACCAAGTTACCAGGTTACAAAGTGACAAGGTTATAAGGTGCTAAGGTTACAAGGTGGAGTGATCTACACTCGACGTGCGAAGCCCTGCAAGCGTCACATCTATTAAGTTTCCGGTTTTTTTTCAGGTTAAAAAAATGTCAGGTTATGTGAATATATCTACTTGTAACACTGACTGAGTCGATGGAAGCGGCTTCGAAAGATTGCACATTGATGTTTCCCTCAATCAACGTAACACAGGGTCTAGTGAACACAAAAGAAACGCAATAGAAAATGGCCTAGGTAGCAACGAACAAAAAAACTCAATTACCTATTTCAAGTCGTTGGATCCGACATACCGTCGAACGTGTGCGGGTTAACAAACCACAACCACATCACAGTGATTTTTTTATTAAATCCCACCCTATCGTGGAAATAACAACGTATTTATTCTTATAAGAAAACCCTTTTTATCTTGAACTACAAGTAACGCCAGCTGCAATGGTGCACGAACAAAAGGGAAAAGGGAAGTCGACTCGTCCAGCTCGAGGAAGACGATCTGTAGACAGCCTGAACGCGCTAACCAAAAACCATAGGAACTAAAGAATAGGGACATAGTGACTAACTATATGCGCTGACACCAATCAATAATGTTCTATATAAAAGTTGAAATTACTATAACACAAATATGCCGCCACAAAACTCGTAACATACATGTCTTGAGACTTAATAATGAATGTTAAAGGAAGAAAGCTGTCGATTTCCCTAATAGAGTTATGATAGTAATAGCTAGTGCATGATTAGATGATAATTTAATTATCATATCTGATGTAGCTTTTTAATTATTTATAGTTAACCAAAATATATGTATCTATTTGCCTCTCACTCCCAACAAAATCCCAACCTTAAGTCGGCACTGAATATGCGGTCAGCAGGACAGCGAGGAAAACAGTTTTCAAGGGAACTACGCCGGCCGTGAAAGCCTAAGAACTACAGTAAAATAAATATATTTTGCGTGTTGGTTTGTTAAGAAGTTCCACTGTAAGAACAAAATTGGTCTCTAAACAATTAATTGACATAGAAATACTAATACATAAATCTCACTAGAGAAGCATTAGCTTTCTCTAATATTTTATCCCGGTTCGTACAAAAATAAAATAAATATATTTTGCGTGTTGATTTTTTAACTATGTATTTTTTATGTTTTCTTGTTATCTATAAAACCATAAAACAGCAAACATGTCTACGCATCGGAAACATCAATCAACGCTTTCCGAGTTCTGATTAGAGTCGGTATATCGCTCAAAAACTACACACTGTAAACGACAAAGAGTATTAATTACTAGTTCCGCAAGGGAGAGTTTTGTGTTGTTCCTTTATCAAAACAAATATTAATATTTGTATTCCCTTGATAACTATACCTAACTGACAATGCAGGCTAAATATAGGTAAACAATATAATGTATATACTTACAAATATATAGAATGATCTGTTGTAGCTCTTTGCGCATATACATCCTGCAACAGCTAGGACTAAGCTAACTGCCCCCAAGATGATGATTAAGGTAGGTAGCTCCAAGAAGTCCAAGCCAATGTATCTCCTAGGCCATCCTAATTCGTCTGTGTAAACGACACCCAGAGCTACCAGACATACGCTCAATACCTAAAAGATAAAGTATATAAGTGATTCTTTTATATATATTTTTCAGAAATTTTAAAAAAATCCTATTTTCACCCTGGAATATATTTATTATAATAAGGAAAAAATAACCAATACTTAAATAAATAACTTTAGTTTTGACCAAACAAACAACTTCTTTGTCACTTTCTCTTTAAATGCTTATGAATTATATTATACGGGCTTAATAGGGCTGTTTTATATAGAAAATTGCCCTAAAATGTACCGTTAATCAGATACAGGGTGTTAAACTTTAAATTCTTTTACAGTTTCTCTTACTTAACTCCCGAACAAAGTACAACATCGACTTTATTACAATTATTTATTACGAACCGCGACTACGTCCGCGCGAATTTAATAAAAAATGTTTATTCAGTTCGCAAAATATACGAAATTACTAGTTCAGTATTAACACCAGTGAATAATTTGAATGAATTATTGGAAAATGTTCCTGCTGCTGCAAATGGACGGTGCTCCAGCTCAGTATGCACTCATGAACGTTCACGAATGGCTACCAGAGATAGGTCCTGTACATTGGCCACCAAGATCGCCAGACTTGAATTAATTGGATTACTTTATTTGGGGTTATTTGAAGGGAAAAGTTTATGATACTACAATCGCAACTGGGGAAGTTAACTTGGGCAAAACGAATTACAGTTAATATATTCAATAAATTGTTTCATAAAGCGGTGCCAGATGTGGTAGTAAATGCGTTACATTTTGAGTTACATGTGTTACATTTTGAACTCTTGTAACGCATTTATTTAAGGTTTGAGTTACAGTTTTTGTTTGTATTTGTATTGCACTTATTTTGCAAGCAAATGATATGGTGTATTTTATTTTTTGTTGAAAAGTGGTGTTCTGTATTCACATTAATTTGCAATTTCTTTATTATTGTATTTACAATTCCTAGCAATATTATTAATCATAATTTCTCGATTCATTAGAGTATCAAAATATTAAGATATTTTTTGTGCATAAAAGCTTCCATCAAACTGGGTTGGTGTGAGAATGTGTCAATCTGTATTATCCTCATGGTGCAGATTTTAACTAATATTTCATTATTCTCCTTCTTATATAAGATTCATCCAGAAATGTAATGTTCTAGTGACTTTTACTAGCATGTCCGCAAGAGTATCTGCAGAAAATTAAATTTAAGTTAATTAATTAATTTAAATTTTGCTCCATAACTTTAAAATTAAGCAAAATGTCGAAAATACGTAAGGGCACAATATGTTTGGTAACAGGACGCTATATTTTTTTGTTATAATTTCTCAACTTTTATGTTTTTATAAAAAGACGATACCATCGTTTACAATTAAACATCAACTATAAAATCTAAAAGAGAGATAAAATGTTAATTAATTATAATTGTAATAATATTTTTTTTTAAATCAAAAATGGTAAAAACTATAAAAACTAGTTCTGAAACACATTAAGTTATCTCTGCAAATAATAATGGAATAGTTATGAGACTTTCCGGAAAGTTTACTTTTTTTATTGTTAATAAAGAAGATGCTGTGGTGGAAATACTTGGCTTCTGGTTCTGGTAAGTTCGATTAAAAATAAATTAATAGTAAAACAACATTTTTAAAAATAAGGTTTTATTGAAAAGCTCTAAAAAGAAACTAAATAAACTTTAAATTAAATTAAACCCATCAATTTATTACATTACACAGTATATGATTTATCAGATTGTCATGATGTAACTTGATATTGACATAAGTAATTCTAAAAAAAATTATATATTTTTTATAAAATAGGTAAATCTCGCGACAAGCTTTTATATCATATAATTTGTGTAACATAATAAATTGATGGGAAAGTTTAGTTTCTTCTTTTTAGAACTTTCCAATAAAAGCTTGTTTTTAAAAATATTTTATTACTATTAATTTATTTTTCATTTTTTAGTTATCGCTGGACATGATTCTAAGTCTGCTCATTTCATTTAATGCGACATTGTTGCATGATCGATTGCCTGTTAATTTAGTACAGCCTAGTTGTTAAATAAAGAGACCTGGATTTGACTTTACTTAACTCTACTTATTTCAGCTTGAAGTAAGCTTCAATGTGCCCAACGAAACACAGTTTTGGGTTTGATTTTGGAGCTTTACTAATGTTAGACAGATTGCAAACCAATACTATTGACGCCCATCTCGCCAAATTACACAAAAATCGTAGTATGAGGCCAGCCAAGGCGTACTTTTAAAATTCAGTTACAATATTTGACCGGAACAATTCGACCCCTAAATCTTAATCGAGGACTCCAAAAACCCCGGGATAACAACATTTCAGACGAATTGGAGCAACTAAGTTTTTGATCTCCATCTTAGATCCGCCATCTTGAATTTTTTTTTCGCCAGCACTTGTCCCTACAATATTTGTTCTAGCACCACCAAATTATGGTTAACCTTTGCCGAGCTATAACTCTTTAAAATTGGTATACCGGTCATCTTGTTTTTCGCCATTTTGATTTTTTCCCCTTGAATCCAATCATTTGATATCCATATCATGAGGATTCATAAAAAATCCACCATCTTTGGGAGTCCATATTGGATTTAAAGTGATATCCGCCATATTGGATTTAGAGTGATATCATTTTATTTTCGTATTCTCCTCGGCAAACCCTTTCATTTGATACTTATATCATGGACGTGCATATAAAATAGTCCGTCATATTGAATTTAGTGCATTAAAAAATAACTAGTCCGCCATGTTGGATTTAGAATAACGTCACTTAGCATATCATTGTCATCCAAACTCTACGTGCAGGCAAAATTTTAGCTCAATCGGCTGAGGATAACTACATTAAAATTCGCTTGCAAAATTTGACCCGAACAAACATAGGTACATACATAGCAAGTTAAATAAAAGCTTGTAAAAATACCCTTAACAAAAGTTTTTGTATAATTTTTCTTCTATTCAGTGGCGTACTTTGATTTTAAATAGATACCTTATATTTCAATATGACGCATTCGTAGTTTTTTTAAATAGTATGTTTATGTAACCCTGTATATGGTTACATTTTCAGATAAGTTACTTATTCATAAATTACAATATTATAGGTTTTGATGGGTGTGCAACTTGTGGTTTTCTAAATATGAAATAAAATCATAAAATAAAGCAATAAATAATAATTGTAGTGAGTTAATGAAGATTAAATTTGTTGTTACAACATATTTTTTCGTCTATGAAAATTAATGACATTAACCCTAAAAATATGACTGAAAGTCATGTTTATCATCCCTTGGGCCATAATACTCTTAATAACACGATTTTATAGTTTTTCACATTCTAGACACCTTTTATTTTCATTTGCATACTTTGACGTTGCACATATTTTTTCATAAGATTTTTGTTATATTTTCCATGTTTTGTTGTTTTGTTTAAAGCTAGGCGAAAAACGTTGTGTGTTACATATGCAGAAAACGCATTTTTAGCCCTTAGTTATCAGGTAATACCCGCGGACTACTAATACTCATTTTCTGCCCCTGTGACACAATATACTAAAGCACTTTATTATTGAGAAAAGAGAAAATATTCATACTGAATATTTACAGGAAACAACTACTCAGAGGGCTAATACCCCTACCTGCAATGAATTATACCTGTAAATCCGATTTGGTAACTACCGATTTGGAAGCTATCCGATTTGGTAGCTACGTAATCATGATTTGGTTGCTACCGTAGTTACCAAATAGAATTTATTGGTATAATTTAAAGGAGGGCTAGAGGTCTAGGTGCCTGCTTTGCAGGACGCTGACTATCATTAGGCATTTATGATGTCTGATGGGTGGTACCTGCAGAATATTACACAATTCGTAATATTTATTTAAAAAAACGTAATGTCTAATACATTTTAAAAATATTCACAGGTACTCCTCGTTCATCACATATTTTGAATGTTTCCCAGAATTCAGAAGCATGTTTGCTCTTTATCAATTTATGCAGCAGTAGTTATAAATCAAAACTTATCAGCAAACAATGTATTTTAAATAACTCATACATGGCAAGTACTCTAAAAAATATCAGGTAGTGAAATAGTTTCGTCATTTTGTTGAGTAATTCAGATAATCCGTTAAAAGTTTAATAGTGAATAAATATTTAAATTAATTTGGCTTTAAAACTACAAATCGTATCAAAAATATAAAACTGGTAGACTCTTTAACATGGTAAAATACCGTAAATATAACAATAATAAAAGCGCAGAATTGTTGCACTTGTCACTTGAAGTCTATATAGTATGTAAAATATTTGAATATATTAAACACTCACCCCAAAGCATATGCTAAACACTAACAAAGCCACTCTTAGAACATGCTCGTTAGGCGCAAACTTCATTTTACGGAATCGCCTCGTCAAAACATATCGAAAATCACTGCAAAATAATTGTATTAATAAAAGATTCATTGTTTATACTCAGCGCTGATTAGATAAAATGGCTCTTAAACTTTATCTTTTCCGTTTATCATAAAATCTACATTTAACACTGACTTTACTTACCAGCGACCGTGTTTTTCACTTATGAAAATTAGCGTGTGGATGTAAATGCGTAACTCGTGGCTATATTTGATTGCAGTATTTATTTTTCTCCTTACAGCATAGTATTAAAATTCAACCTTTTGTATAAATTTAATACAGTTTCGCAGTATATTACTGATGTCCTTGCGGTCATTTATGCGGTTTATAAACATCTAAGCCCTGTTCCAACGAGCACTTTTTTATCTTTACCTAATCACACAGGTATGAATACATATGAATCGGAATCCCACTGAGCAGTGTCCAGCATAACTTTAAATTACTCCCGAATAATTCTCAGTAGATTTGTTATCCATAAATTTCTTAGATTTTACTCTTATAAAACTGAAATATTAAAAAAAAATGGAATGCAAAAACAACCTAGTCTGGTAGATATACCAATTTCAAACTTTATAGCCATCAAAAACCGTAATAATTGCAGACAGATCAATAAAACTAACAGCTGTCATTTTTAGAAAAGTACCTAGAAAAGCAAAAAATGTTTTATTAAATAACTAAATCAAAACAGAATTCACACCTACCACAATTCTCAACAAACAATAATCGATGTAGATGTAGTTGAGAATTTTCGTAGGTGTGAATATTGTTTCGAAAATTTTGTTGGTTAGAGAAAAAGGGTAGTTATTTAATAAAACATTTTTTGCTTTTTCTATGTATTTGTAATGTAATCTGGGGAGTAGGCAGATTAAGGCTCCAGTGTCGAACCTTTTCATAAAATAAAACCCCGTGACTCTTGAAAATGGCAGCAAAGCAGGTGCCGAAACGTCGAGATTTGACAAACCTCAGGCGCGGTGCAACCCGAGAGCTTAGTAATTTTCATTTTGGCAACCGCGGAAGCCTTTCCGATTAATAAAGAAATAAATAAATAAATATATATATATATATATATATATATATATATATATATATATATATATATATATATATATATATATATATATATATATATATATATATATATATATATATATATATATATTTATTTAACAATGGGGACTAATGGGGAATTCAGAGGACGTCAAGAGGACCTCAGAGGAAGTCAAGAGGGATCCACAGGAACTCAGCATATTTTTATTAAAGGCGCATGTTCATTTATTACATTTGACTTTTGACTTATTTGACATCCATCAGGAAGTCAGGGGAATTTATCAGGAAATCAGGGAAATCCATCCATTGGGGGAAATCTTTTGTGCATTTTTTTTTCGGGTAGCGGTCAACCCCCAGGGATAACAACTTGGGAAATCTTTTGTAGACCCTCTCAGGAACTCAACAGGAATTTAATGGGGAACTCATAAGGAACTCGGAGAATCTCAGGAGAACCCTTGATGAACTCAAGAGGAATTCAGAGGAACTCATGAGGAATTCAAAGGAAGTCTAGAAGAATTCACAAGAACTCAGCACATTTTCATTTAAAGCGCATGCACATTTATTACTTATTTAACTTTCGACTTATTTAAAATCCATCAGTAAGTCAGGGAAATTCACCAGGAAATCAGAGGAATTCATCCGTTGTGGGAAATTATTAAATCTATCTCTTGTACATATTTTCTGGTAGCGGTCATCCCTCATATAGAAATATTAAAAAAATTAACAAAAATCATTCTCTCTATGTATAAACTTATATATTTCTATACATACCTACTTACTATAAATATACATCTACATAATATTAACATACCTAAAATTAGAATAATAATAAAATATAAAATAATATAAAATATTAATATAAGTTCATAAGGTTTCTTGACTACTCTTCCCTATGATACTAATCGAACAGTAGTGTTCTTATAAATTAATTAAAACCGTAATTTATATGTCACCGTACATATGTCAAGTGATAGGGGTGTGAAACGTTTGTAATCATTAGTTTTATTGCTGCCATCCTAAGATATTATTATTATAGTAAATTATAATAAATACATTATAATAAAGATATTAGATATATATTGTTACGGAATCGTCAGAAGCGCACGATATGCATGATATTAGGACGTATGGTATCTCTGAAACTATTTGTACTATCGCTTTGGAATTCTCGCCACATCACATCATCACATCTCCTTATATTAGGTTATGTGATCTTTTAAAAATATCATCAGGATTATATTACATCCATGGACTTTGTTATTTTGTTATTATATATTATTTTATTATTCAGTAATACTTTAGGGTAGTAGACACTTTTAACGATATACATTATGGGTCTAACGTTTATCAACCTCGAGATTTTTTTAAAATTTTTGACAACTGGATAGGGCTGGAACCTTTGATGTAACTACAACACTCGGAGTAGTTTCCACAAACACCAAAACACTTTCACTTCGCTCGACGCGCGTTTCGCCAACCAAGTTGGCATCATCCGGAGACGACTAAAACTAAACTTAAACTAAAAAACGTAGAAAATAGAAAGTCATGCTCAAAGAATCCTAGAAATATTATCAAAAGATTGCGCGAGAAAGATTGTTTTTATTTAAAAGCAGATAAAGGTAATAAGGTTGTTATTTTAGATAAAGAGGACTATTATGAACGGGTAAACAACCTAATTAGTAATGGTCCTTATAAAGAACTTACTAGAAACCCTTTACCAAGAATGACCAGTGAAATAAAAAATGTCCTCAAATCATGTAACAACCTTATTACTCCACCTGTTAAGAATAGGTTACGTGTATCTAACCCTACTGTACCTAGATTGTATTGTCTACCAAAAATTCATAAGCCAGGGAAGTCGGTGCGTCCAATAGTATCGTCTATTGGATCTCCGACTTACCACTTATCAAAATGGTTGACTGAGGAATTTGAAAGTTTGCCCATTGCACAGCCTAGTCTTTCAGTTAAAAATTCGAATGATTTCATTGGTAAGGTCAAGAATATTCAATTGCAAGAGGGTGAAATTTTGATTTCCTTTGATGTTTGTTCATTATTTCCTAGTGTACCAATTCCACAGACCTTGGACTATCTTGAGGATTTACTCGAATTAAACAACTATAGAAAGGAAATAATAGAAGAATACATAAACCTTACAAAACTTTGTATGAAAAAAAATGCTTCCGTTTCAATGACAAGTTCTATGAACAACATGAAGGAACCGCAATGGGTAACTGTTTATCGCCTTTCATTGCTGATGTCTTCATGAGTCGATTTGAAACTGAAGCAAAAGAAGAATTCGAGTATTTTCCTAGGATTTTGGCTAAGGTATGTGGATGACATTTTTGCCGTGTTTGACACTAAGATTGCGGATGTAGAAAACTTCATTTCCAAATTAAATAGTCGTTTCACTTCTGTAAAGTTCACATATGAACTAGGAAATAATGGAAAACTTCAATTTTTAGATGTATTAGTAATTAAAAATAGTGACAATAGGTTAGAATTTGATATATATAGAAACGATACCACTACGATCAGATATATCCCTAATGACTCTCACCACTGCTATCAACATAAAATGGCAAGTTTTAATTTTTCTTGTCCATCGTTTACTAAGTTTCCCTCTCAGTAATGAGAGGTTTGAAAAAGAAAAAGTATTAATTAAAGATATAGCTGTGAGTAATGGTTATCCTAAAGACAATCCAAAGGATAAAATTGTTCCAAATGAAAGGTCTGGGATTTACGAAATTAGTTGTAATGATTGTGATCGAAAATATGTTGGACAAACGAGACGATCAAATAACACCAGATTTAAAAAACATATGGTTCATCTAAAATATGGAAGAACAGATAAGTCTAGTGTTGCACAACATGCTTTTGACAACAATCATAGAATAGATATTAGTAATTTAAGATTAGTCAGAAATGTGACCAATAATAGACAATTGGATGCATTTGAGAGCATAGAAATTGTAAAATGTAAAAGTAGTATGAATAGCGACAAGGGACCTATACCGTACAGCCCGCTTTACGCGTTGCTTAGCAACTAATCATTGAAGCGTGACTAATGATTTCACCATAAATAGGGTAGATTTTTAGTTTAAGATTAGTTTTAATCGTCTCCGGGTGATGCCAACTTGGTTGGCGAAACGCGCGTCGAGCGAAGTGAAAGTGTTTTGGTGTTTGTGGAAACTACTCCGAGTGTTAATTTTTGACAAGTTAAAGTGTTGCATATAAACACATCAATAATATTATTAATTAATTATTAATATGCATGAACATATGAACATCCAAGAGAGTACATTCGCGAACAAAAAAATCTGGAAAATAAAAACAAAATTCAATTAAAATATTTAGTAGGGGAAATTTTAAATAATAAATTAACAATTTCAATAGATTAAGGGTCAAATCCATATTTAATAAATGAAAATGTAGTAAAATAAGTTAAAAATTTAAATTCATATATTATTAAAATTTCTAAATTAAATCTTACGGGGGCAAATAGCATAATTTTATGAAGTAAAAAAAATTATAAATATACCAATATATTTTGACAATTTTCATTTTTTTGGCGATATTGTGTTGTAAATGATGAATACGGAAATGGAAAAGAATAAAGTAATAATAGACTCAAAATACAGTGTAGTAAATGTAAAAAATAATATTATTAAGATTGATAACAATAAAACTGATAATAAAATGAATGTGGAGGCATTAAGTAAGAATGATATGAGCGCATGTAAAAAGGTGAATAATATCTTAGAATAAAGTCTTAGAAATGCTAAGGATAATAATAAATATGAAGATAATGAAGAAAAGTTAATAAATATTTACGAAGATTGATATTTACATTTTACCCAAACACGCATTAAAAAATACAGCTCGTTTAATATAAAAAATGCATAGTGGTCGTGAACAACATATAGTATTTAACTCGCATTTTATAGCCCTTATTCCCTCGGGTGACTTGTTACCCTGCATGAAGAATAGCTATCATTAATTGCTCGTTTAAGAGGGCTATACACCACGTGACTTTTCGGGTAATTTTTCATCAGTATCCCGCGCAGCAAAAAGTTTGTGGGTGCGTGATACCTAGGTGAACGGAACGCAAAGAAAACCCAGTGGGGATCACGGTCAATCACTCGAAAAGCTAGAACCTTACTGCAACAATTGCTCATATCTTTCAGCCCACATCCTGGCCAACCGATCCAAATAAACATCCGAACCATTAATATTGAAGCTCTGGGAACTGGGAACTCTCAACGGATCACACTCTAATTATAGCAACACTTAGCACTCACATCATCTAAGCCTAAGCCTAAGTTGCCTAAGACGCCTAAGTTGGTATCTGATAAAAACTGATAGGTGTATAGTTTGTAACATCGAAATATGAGACATAAAAACTCGAGCAGAAAACCCTCACTATATCGATCCCTTCACATCTGATACCGCATTTTAACAGCGTTGTCAATTATAACCGATTTCCAGGAATTTAAGGAAAAACAAATGATTTTATATACATCGTCCATCACATTATGACATTATCATGTACTTAGTACCTAATACAATCGAACGTTTTGTGGTAAAGTAGGGTCAATAATAATTCTTGAAACAGAAGTTATACGGTTATTCTTTAATTTAGTGCATTATTTTGATGGGTTTTATGTTAAAATTAATTAGTTATTAGTATTATATCAAAACATAACAACTTTGTTGAATGAAAGTCGCCTTTATAGTGACGATTTTAGCTTGATATAAGAACTGTTATACCTACTGGCACGATCTCCCATTGCGGCAATTGTGTGTATCTTTTGAAAATTTTGTATGTCTCATATTTTGATTTCACCTTCTGACACGACCTAGACGAAACAATAAACTTTATTATTAAACTAAAGGAGAAATATGTGCTTGACGGCGCCATCAATTATTTTACTTATTTATTTACTCAATTAGACACACTTAATCAAGAAAATCTAACTATACCCCAACACATATTCGCGAACTTGTAACTGAAGAGGAAGAGAAAAGAAGAGGACTGGCAAAGTCGTAGAAACCATGAGGACAAAAATGAGTGAAATGAGTACGAACATTTCAGGACATCCTTATTTTACAAATCTAAATTTAAAAATTGATATATCCGGAATTCTCTTTCATGTATATTTCTAGAATTAATATAAGTTCATAGAAAGTTTAAAAATAATTTAACTCAGTTTTAAATAAAATCATAAACAGTTGGAAGGTAAAAAAATAATAACTTTCCAAGATTCTACATTATTTTACAAAATATTTGAAGTAATTCTTTATTTTATAATATAAATTAGTTTCCGTGCTATTCGTAAAACCGTAAAACTGTAATACTATTTTTGAGTAAAATATAGGTACCTATGTTTAGCTGCTGACGTTATACGAAGCCAGCGTACCAGATAGATTATAATATTGCCGTATTACGATTACTGAAATGTTAAATATTCTTAACGTATACGTCATTGCCAAACTATATAGGAAATTCCTAAAAATAATAATATCGCTAATTATATAAATTAACATTTTTGCCATTTTCGGTCGGTATATAACAAAGGATGACTCCAATCTATTTACACAATTGGATTGTAATCTACTACATTAGCATTTGATTTTATTTACATAAAAAATGATATGCAGACTTTATCACTTGCTTTGATTCGAAGTTACAACAACCGTCATGTAATTTTATGGATGATTAAAGTTTCCAATAAGGGATGAGTGCCACCAATCGATTAAATAGCGCTAAATAAACAACTTGAATTAAGGCAAACAATACATATGCAGATAATTGGTGTGTATAGGCAGCTTTTCTACCTATATATAGAAAGGAAGATGATTTTCTTTCTCAAGTGTTTTCCGTTCACCTCGAAGCGCAGTATAAGGGACAGTTTTATATCTTTTGTTACTCATTGAGCCAGAGTTCGTGGATAACTTTTTTGCAAAAGGTAACAAACAAATTCCTAGCATTTTACTTGCATGGTTTAGTTCACTGAATGCCTTAACTATAAAATTTTCTGTATCTTAGAACCAGAGCTATGTATGAATCAGTGGCGGTGCGTGAGTTTGACTTCAAGGGGGCGCAGGCAAAAAATGTTAATATCATATTCGGGGCTTACTTGGAAGCTCATGATAATCAATAAACTTTTTTTATTTAACAAATACCTAATTTTTGTTCCAATTATGCTCAGTGTTCCGTGTATGCTCAGTGTTTGTGTACTCGTTTTTAAAAAATTACGGATACCTATAAATATACATTACTGAATATTGCAAATGATACAGACAAAGTACATATTGACAAAGTAGATAACTTAACAAATGAACATAAAAATCTCCTAAACATACGGTAATAAGCAAGAATCATTTAACTAATAATAATAATAATAATAATAAGAGAAAAAGCATCGGGTGTTTTATTGAAAAAATTATCAAGTTGACCATTATTTTTTGATAGAAGACGTAGCAAATAGTGATATGATTTCTTGTTTCGCATTATCAACAAATATCAGAAATGATATTTGACATGTTACTGTCAACTTGTGCAGTAATTTTAAATAAACTGAAACATAAATGCGAAAATAAATGTACGCGATTCCTCGAAGAAAGCATAGGTAATAACGGGTGACTGTGACATGGAGGTTATAGTCGAGGTGTATCCCCTTCCCCGATATCCCCTTATTTTCCGGTATACTCATGTTTATTTCAATATATCAATTTAAGACCATTATCAATTAATTCCTTGTATTTGCTTTCTCCTCCTATAATTTGTTTATATATTTCTTCACTACCTAAAACTAAAAGTTTTAAATAGCGGCTTACCATTTGAGTTTATGCTTCTATCGAAGCTTTTATTTATTGCCGGAGGTGCTGGGAAATCCACTTCGTCATATGTTAACTGGCTATCAAGAAAACAGTTTGCAAGGCATCGCTTCCTCTGTTTTGAAGATTCATCAATGTCAGTTGTTAGTATCAGTATCTGAAGAAACAAGGCATAGAAAATTAATCAATGCATAGAAAATTAAAAATTAATACCGCTATCTTTGTCTGGTTGATTTTGTTCCCTATTTTGAGTAAATATATATCTACGGGTTTATAAAAATGGTTATTATTTTTATATAGATTCTTTGCTCTGGTGTAGCGCGTGTAACAGAATCTAAGGAAATATATGCGGTAATATCATTACAATGGAAAAAATGAGGCCATGGTTAGCAATTGAAAATACATATATATATATATATATATATATATATATATATATATATATATATATATATATATATATATATATATATATATATATATATATGTACTCATTGCTAATACACACTGGACATTATCATAAGAATTAATATATGGTTGAAAACTCAAAGTAGTAAAAAATTGTACACTTTACAAATACGTCTTTGTGTCGTTCTTTAAATAACGTAGTTACAAGGTAAATACATGACGACAATATGACGTCATTACCTGCCCCAATGAAATACCTGACGACTTACTTAACTTTACCAAATTATGACGTCTACAGGATGTGTGTGCTGCCTGGTTCTTATATTCTGTGCCTACCTTTAATTTCTCTTTTTTTAATTATAATACTTATTCTACCTACTCGTTATCATGTGCAAATTTAAGGCTCACTTTTATACAAGGTATTAAAAAAATATGTTGAAAATAATATTCATAAAATGTGCCAAATTCGGTTTTATTTTAAATAGATCTACCTAGTCCCCTTTTTTGAGTGAATTAAATTTTTTTTTCAAATGTTTGCAAAGTATAATGAAAGGAACAAAGGTTGCCCTCCTTTTTCTGTGGTAGGTACCTTACCTTATATGAATTTGCCTAATATTTTTCAGTAGAAGCGAAAAACGCAATACAAGGTGTTCCATTAAAAATAGAAAATTGGTAGGTATCGACTTCTGGTCTGGCAGAGCCGGAAGTACTATGACATTGAAAATATGTTAGGTTAGTAGATAGTAGATACTCCATACTGAGTGAGGAATAAATCACCAAAATTTAAAAAAAAATGATTCCAAGAACATATTCACACATTCATCAAGAACATATTCACATATTTTATATCATTATAGATGAAGATCTCGCATGGAGACGATACGCAGTGCCTACCTACCTACTTTTTATTAATATTTCCGCTCAATAAATACCTTAATAAGTACTGACCAAAATGTTTTTTCAGAATCAAAATGCTACATAAATTACTATTGATATGTGTGATAATCAAAATATCAATGTCCTCTACGATACCTGTTAAATGTGACGATCCAAATGTAAGTATATAAACACCACCATTTATTATAGCTTTTCATTGTGTTTGTTATAAACCATAAAATCTTGAGTTTTCGGAAATGTAGATAGTTACACGATTTTAGTATTTCTGAATAAGCCCTTTATCTAGTTACAATAGTTGCCTAGTTCACGCTTGCTATGCTTCCCAAATAGTGCACTGAAAAAGGGGGAAAAGCCTCCTTCTCAATTTTTTTTGTTTGAGGTACAATGGGATCTCTATAGAATGATAGACTAGGTAGTTTGCTACTGAAATGGATAATTACAACATTTATTAGTAGGGACATTTTTTATTGCGAAATTTGTCAAAAAATTTTATAAACTATGTTTTATTACTTTTCCACACATACCTCGCGATGTCTCTTTTTCTTGCAATAGATAAAGGAAGTGTGAGCGAAGGTAACTGCGGTAATATCGTTAGTATGAATAACTTAGTCTTTTTGTAAAACTAGAATAACTTTGATATTTACTTTTTTTGCAGCACTATTTTCAATAAGCGAGAAACTTTTGTTTTAAGAATTTTTGCTATACTATCTACGTATGAAACAAAGCCAAAGCTCAAGAAAGTTTTTAAGCAAAGAATCACTATTTTAAGTCCTATAGTTTTAGAGCTATAGTCAGTTAAAGTTGAAAGTTTCCGCGCCTCCGTTTAAGCATGGCCTTAACTGAAGGCCGCGGCCGTCGCTGTTTTAGTACTAAATAAATACACTTGCTATTACTGTAGTTTCCATATTTGCAGTCACTGCAGCATTTTAACCCTTGTAAAACGCAGGTACACCTATATTTTAATTACAAGTTTTATCGGAACATCGTATCGACAAAGTTTTTCTTACATCATGGGGCACTGGTTCTTGAGAAGAAAAATTGGCTTCCAAGTATTTTCTTCTAATGCCCATCCATATAGTCGGACTTCTGGTGGCATCTTTTGATTGTGATTATTGTACCAAATGTTTAATGGATACAGACATGTAAAACAATAATACATACATGTAGGTATTTTCTTTGCTATATATAAGTATGGACGCCTTAAAAAATAGTTAGTAGTATTTAAAATAACTACCTTTTTACAACGATATTGTCTAAAAGCATGATCAGTAGGAGGCAACTCAGGAGGAGCTGGACGAGTTGATCCGTTGTCAGGTACCATCTGAATTGATTCAGGGAAGTAATATTTTTGTTTGTATACAAATAAAGTGTATATTTAGTACCAACTTCCAATGCTTTATCTTTTGATAAAAAGGGAAGATTTTCTAGATCTTTTAAATTATCAATATTTTTGTATAACACATCAAATGCTGTTTTCTTGCCTCACTTATACATCGCATTTGTTGTATCGCAGGCAGTTTTTACACATTTCTGCCTTAAATTTACTGCAATAGTGTTAATAGACAAAAATGTAGCTTTTTACAATTGTATGTATAAATTTGCTTTGGGATATCTGATCTGTCACAGTAAAAATATAAGAGCAAGATCGGGACATCGGTGTCAACAGATTTTACCAGAATTGTATTATCCGCTTTTAGCTCTGTTAAAACGTGGAAGATCAGCTTTTTCTTGACTGCTATTTAGTCTCCTCGTCCCTTTGGCCATCTAATTTTACTTACCTCGAAACAGGCGGTTATATAAAGATGGTACTAAATATATACTTCATTCATATAAAAACAGAAACAAAAATATTGCTTCCTTGAATCAATCAAGATGGTACCTGACAACGGAATCAAACCGCCCAGCTTCTGAGTTGCCTCCTACTGATCATGCTTTCAGACAACAATTAAAAATGTAATAATTATTTTTCTCAGTCGTCCATACTTTAACTAGATAGTAAAGAAAATACCTACAAATACCTACATGTATCTATTATTGTTTTAGGTGTCTGTATCAATTTGGTCTGTATCAATTGGTATGGTGGTCACATTCAAAAGATTCCAGCAGAAGCTCCGACTCTATACGGATGGACATTAGAAGAAAATACTTGGAGTGCAAATTTTTCCAAGAATTTTTCCAAGGTCTCAAGAACCAGTGCTCGATGTTATAAGAAAAACGTTGTCGACACGAAGTTCCGATAAAACTTGTAATTATAATATTGGAGTACCTGCGTTTTACAAGGGTTAAAATGCTGTAGTGGCTGCAAATATGCAAACTGTAGCAGCCTAACCCACAAAATTTCATCAGATTTCGAAGATTTAATCTAAACAAGTAATAGCTATAATAATATATTTTTTAAATATTTCGGAACTTTTTGTTTACAGGTAAGTATATATAATCAAGTTGACCCCCCCACAATAATGCAGTACGAGTATTTGCAGCTAGCCCCGCAGCCGGCGGGACCCAAGCAGCATGGTGACGTCATTATTACGTTCTTTTAAGGTGATTTTAGGTCTAAGACGTCAAGTGACCAATATGAAGCCGAACATATGACGTAATTTCTATGTCGTCTTTAAAACGTCACTTTTTTCTCGTCATTCAGACGTACCTTTTTAATCTAATGTTACTAATCCTTAAGACGTCATGAATTTGATGTCAACTTGACGTCATATTTTCGCAGAACATTTTTCCTCTCTTTGGTTATACTTATTTGTCTACAATAACTAATGTCATGTTAAGTTTGAGAGTTTAAGTTTCTAAATTTAAAACATAAAAGGCACTTCAACGGTTATAATTACAAAATCTTTTTGTAATTTTTGAATGTAATTTGTATCAGCAATCATTTTATATCGGAACAAGGGATTGTTTCGATTTCCGCATTTTCTTGAACAGTAGGAAATTCTCAATTACTTGAAAAAATATACAAATTAGCGTAAGCTAGACAAAGACGCAAACAATCAAACGTAAAATACAGCCTCTATCTCAGCCAGCGCTGCCAGATGTAGCATTATTTTCGAAATTTATGAAAATATGATAAATACTACCTTTTTACGTATTTCTTAACTATAAAACACATAATTTGCTATTTGTCTTATGTGCTATAAATATCCACATGACAACGCATCGCTGGGGCACGTGACTAAAATTAACCATAGAATGCTATGCGTTGATAAAATGAATATGGTTGATGGAGGCGTATTATTGTTTTCGTGTTTTTTGTAGTTTTTACTGTTTTCCCTGTATGAATTTTGGAAATGACGTCAAATAAACGTCAGTTAATGACGTCATTTAAACGTCAAATAAACGTCATTTGGCTTTGACTTTTTCTCGTCATTTTGACGTCTCTTTTGTAGTTCTGTTAACATATTTATGTCCTAAAAACTGACGAAATAAATACGTCATAATAACGACACCATGCTGCCTGGGTAGTAGGTACGACATGCTTAAACGCGAAACTGATTATAACGCGAAACTGATTATAACTCAACAACTATTAAGTCTTAAAATAGTGATTCTTTTTTAAAAACTTTTTTGTAGCTTTGGCTTTGTTTCATACGCAGATAGTATAGGCAAATATCTTAAATCAAAAAAGTTTCTCGCTTACTGAAAATTGTTGTGCAAAAAATGTTAATATTAAAGTTAATGTTAATATTAATGTAATGTAATAAATGTTAATATTAAAGTTCCTTCTAGTTTTACAAAAAAACTGACATTACCGCGGTTACCTTCGCCCATACTTCCTTTATAGATTACAAAAAAAGTTTTTAATATCTAGATTGGTTCCGGAGATATCGCGAGGTATGTGAAAAAGTATCTACTAAAACCGAGTTTTGACATATTTTTGACAAATTTCGCAATAAAAAATTTTGTCCCTATTAAAAAATGTTGTAATTGCCGGTTTCAGATGGCCAGGGCATTATATAAATACCACATTTGGTTGTACCTTAAAAAAAAATTAAAACATTTTTGCTGCTTTTTCAGTCCACTAAAATGGATTTCTTACTCTTACCTCTGAAGGCGGAGGTTAAATCAGGCGGAGGTTGTGTCTCAACCAGAGAATGAGTGAATGGTAGTGCTCGTGCATCATTGTATGGCTTGTACTCTTTGCTCCTTTCTGTAGTGAACGATGTACACAAGCCACGTGTCTGCCTCTTTGTGCAACTGCTTGCCCTGTTGTTTGGCTGTTTGGTGTTGCTATATAATTTTCTTCGAACCCTCTCGCCTCTTCTTTCCCACATGTAGGTGTCCCAAATAACATCTAACATTTGGGCAAAGTCCTGATATTGCAGTTTGCCTAAGTCTGCCAAGGTGCGTAAAGTTACAACCACCGAATCACTTGCGGAGTTGCGATAGTGAATATATACTAGATTAGGAAAATCATCCAAAAAGTGATTGCCTATTTCATTGATTTTTTTACATAGACTAACAACCTGTTGCTGAAAGTTCTTCTGCGAGGAAAGTCCCTGCGCATGATGTAATTCTTGGGAAAAAATTCTGAGTGATATTTTCTCATGTTTGCATAAAGTGACAAATAATATTTTATTATACCATGTTTTGCTTACTTTTTATTACACTTGGGAAGATTTGCATTTGCATTTTTTACAGAGAATAATCACCTTCCAGTGGGTAGATATATTAGGTATATACCGCCAATTTCATTATATCGATTCGATGGACAGAAAGCGAGTTATTGCACAAAAACTCTATTTGGATACCTATAATATAGTCCACAATAATAGAGACTGACGTACGCAGCCGCTGTCTTCGTCTTGGCCATCGAAAGCGAAGACGAAGACAGCGGCTTTGTTTTAACTGCGGAAAAAGGAAGATTGTTGGTCTCTATTATATGTAAAAATTAATGATAGGTAGGTAACTCCCTAACTCGGAAAGTAACACTTTTAACAAATAACATTGGAACAATAAATTATAATCAATAAATTAAAATCTGAACCTGCATAATTTAACGAGAATAGTGGAATTTCTGCACCTGGTCTACACCTGGAAATAAATAAAATGCTAATCTTGATTTACATGAATGTAAAAACCAATCTGTGGCTGGTACATTGTTTTATTAGTTAGTTTATTATTATTATCTAATATTTTTATAAATCAGTTGGTTTAGTAATAAATATTTTATACTTATATCAAAACAACAATTCTCACAATAATATTTAAAAAACCAACGATTATTCTTCTAAAACAAAAATTAGATCTATCCCACCAATATATTATTTTTTTACCGTTTTTTTTTCAGATTCGAAATATCGAAAACAATGAACTATGTTGGTTATTGGGATACTACATACCTAGACAAGGAAATAATGTACCAACGGCAAATTTTGCAAAAACTGATTTTCAGGAAGTTCATAGGAGAAACGCCGAATTAAGTAGTGCATTAAACTTTCTCTATGGAAGCAGAGACACATTTCCTGGGAAGAGAAACCCTGAATTATCAAGCGCACTTTTAAATTACCTGAACATGAACAGCCGAAACTAGGATCGATGACAAGTTTATTTATTATTTATTTATTTATACTGAATTAATAAATGCTTGACTCATGTAGGTAACTATTTATTTCTAATGTTTTGATTCCCTACTAAGCTAAAGAATATTGTCAATTGAAGTTATTTTTTAAAGAGTAGTTAAATATAGGTAAAGGGTGTCTCAAAATTAACGCAAGATTTGAATTTGCCGCCATGTGTGCAGTAAAGTGTTGGCAACCCTAAACAGAAAACAATTCGATAGCTGACAGTTTAGGGTTAGTAAAAATGGAGCGTTACACGATAGAACAACGTGTCTTCATTATTGAACAAGCTTGGCGGCCGCAGGTCGAAAATTTCATACAAAATATGACCGGAATAGTGTTTTAACTTCGTCAACTGTGAAGAGATTAATTGAAAAATTCAGGGAGACTGGATCCGTTGGAGACGCAAACACACTGGTCGTCCAAGAACAAGCCGTTCAAATGTCAATATCGCACTGCTTAGTAGTGCTGGGATAATTCGAATAAAAAATAATCGATAATTCGATTATAGAAATATCTCGAGATATCTCGGGTACTCTTGATTCAAGCACTTGAATGATTTAGTTCTCGGATGGCCATGGTATAGGGCCATGCTATAGGAAATGTCAGCCGACTGAAGAAGAATCGTCACTGGTTTCTCAGCAGATCATTCAAATTCCAAACACTCGAGAAGCAAGTTACGATGCTAATATGAGTAAACTTGAACATGTAGTAGGATGTTAGGTTTTTAGTTGTTGACTTGTCCGTTGGTGGTGTTTTCGCCGTGCTGTCTGCGAAATGCGTTGCAAAATTTTTTAAAGTTATTTTACTTAATATTTTATACATGTAAAAAATGCTAGCCTTGAGTTTTTAAAATGTTCCCAAACTACTGATTTTTTTGCGCCGGGCCTCATTTTCTATTTCTTTCGCCTCCTTTGGCACGACTGTTTACAAATACAATAGAAATAATTCGAAAGAAGTACGTTATTGTCTGTATCGCCGAGAACAGATAGGAAATACTGACCAGTGAGCAAATGAACAAACCGAGCAGCGAGTGCTGATACGATTCAAATTATGCGATTTCATTTCAGCTTTCATATCTCTGATCTACGGATCAGAGTATTCGAGTTATAATTCGAATGATCATTCGATTATTAGTATCACTCGAATACGGATCATTCGATTATTGAAATAATTTGATTATGCCCAGCACTACTGCTTAGTGCGTGAGAGTGTCGGTGACAATCAAGGAACCTCAATTCGGCGTCGTGAACAAGAATTGCAAATTTCAAGAAGCTCTGTACAGCGTATACTCACTAAAGATCTGTGTCTCCATGCTTACAAAATTCCATTAACGCAACAACTCAAGCCTAATGACCATGCACAGCGAAGAGAGTTCGTTGAATGGATTATTGAACGTCAACAAATGGATGCTGATTTTTCGAGCAACATTATCCTAAGCGATGAAGCACATTTTCACAATGATGGCTTTGTTAATCGCCAAAATTGCCGCTTTTGGGCACCCACATGTGATTGTCGAAAAACAAGTGACTGTTACTGGTGCTCGATATCGCGACATGATAACACAGTTCTTTCTGCCGAAATTGGATGATATTGATGTGGCCAATATATGGTTTCAACAAGACGGTGCGACATGCCATACAGCCCGTGAAACAATTCAATTGCTGCATGAGACATTTCCAGGCCGTGTACTCTCTCGTTTCGGTGATCAGAATTGACCCCCTAGATCTTGTGATTTAACACCATTAGATTTCATTTTATGGGGTTATTTGAAATCACAGGTCTATGTCAACAGGCCCACAATCACCCGTGCATTAAAGGAGGAGATTCAACGCTGCATCGACAAAATTCAGCCACATTTATGCAGAACGGTAATGGGAAATTTCGACAAACGAGTGCGTATGTGCATGCAAAGCCGTGGAGGCCATTTATTTGCCCGGTGTGTTATTCCATAAATAACCCTATCCTATATGTACTTTATGATTCAATAAAAAAATAACGAGCAAGACTTAAAACTGTGTTTTCTATTGAATTCAAATCTTACGTTAATTTTGAGACACCCTTTATAATATAATATATTTGACTTTATATGCATCCTCGCAGTGGCGACTCGTCGTTTGAAGCACCTGAGGCTGGGCTTCGCTGTTAAATTTGGCTCACTACAGTATATTTGAATACCTATTATTCTACGATTAACCTAACAACATTTGTTAAAAAACTAATTACCTATGACCATATTATATTACGTTTATTAAGAATCAAAATAACTGAATCAATAGCCTCGCCGTGTCCACCCGCGCGGCATTATTGCTTCAGCAAGCCACCCCACAGCCCTCACCACGCCACGATGCGGCCGAAATTTCTGAACTTTCCGAGTTCTGAAATTTCTGAGGTCCGCTTTGTGGAGCTTGTGTTTGTAGCTTGTATTCAGGTTTCAATTTCGCCGGTGGCAGTTTCGCAGTTAATGAAACGTTGATTATGGATGTGACGCAATTAATCGATTGTTTGAGTGTTAATATTTTTATCTTTTGAATTTCTAATGGTTGCTACAACCGAATGTGATTTCTTGGGTATTCTCGATATTATGTAGCTGGAAGGTTTTTAGGGATGTAAAAACAATCCAGGTATTATTTAAAATATTATTTTAAATTGTCGCCATATTCTTAACGCCATTTTATTTCTGAAAATGTCATTATGTAATTCGTAATCAGTGACCTCGAAAACTCCCAAATTTAAATATTTATTTCAATTGAATAACTTTTGCCAACTGTTGGTCGCCATATATACTGGCTACTATTAGATTTTTTTAAATTTTGATATCAAATTCGTCATCAGGTACCTTGAAAACCCCCAGGACCAGTTGTTACGAAACGTACACTTTTTTAAAATTATGGCTAGACATCTCGAATTTGCCGAATTATATCATCAAACCAGAAAAAAACATTATAAAAACAATCGGAGGCCAATTTTGCTATGCTTCCATAGTCAAATGTTCAGCAAACAATTTACAATGATATTTATCTTTCGAGCCATAAACTTATTTCTTGCTTTAACAAAAATTTTAAAAAAAAATACCTTTATTTGATTGTTAATTAATATTTATTAGTTAATTATTAAGAAATTCAATTTATTGATCACATTTCATTATACATACCTTGCGGAGGAGAATTCATGTTAAAGTTCCTAGAGAAATGTTTTTATTTAACTTTCATTACCTACGCGTTTAACTTTCATTGCGCGTCTACGTTGCAAGAATAGACAACATTCCCATTTTTTTTATTGCACAAGAATAATCTACCATACAGAAAAATAAGATATGCAAAATATGACGCCTCAATTCCCAATAATAAATTTGCTATAAATTATTAAAGTCTCGCGCGCGAGCGAACCGTTTCAAACAGGTTCAAAGGCGTGACGCCACAGTCTACAATTTACAAACGACGGACACCAATTCGGTCGCCTACGAGATATCCCAGCACTCGACCGCTTGATTTCATACTTCATTCAGCCGCTTTCCGGCGCAACGCCTTACCTATATTGTAGTTGGTGACGTCACAGCTAGTGTCGGGCCGCTTCAATTTTATCGCTGTTTAGATCCTTCATACTGATCGCGCGGAATTAGGAATCTTGTTTTATTTTGAAGTACACGTTTTATTACAACGTTAAGTTATGTTTTTTAATATTATTTTTACATTTAAAATTCTAGTGATGTTCCCTATTATGTTTCAAATACTTATTATGTGTAACCCTCTACTAACACTTCGGGAACGAAAATTCCCGAAGTACATACTATACTGTATCCAACGAGAGAATGGACTTGCACTCGAGCGAAAATTCGTCTGTTTTGGTCAGATCTCCGCCCCTTAGAACATTAGTTCAACGCCCTCAACGTCTTAATTGGCTCAGCAGGTAGCCAGGGCCGGCGCCTGGGTCCAATACCTACCTGGTACCTAATTATATAAAGTACCTACTCTGCCTACCTATTCACAGTTTGTATTTGTAGTCTCGCAAGTACCTACTTACGAATTTATTTCATCGAATGACGGTCCTGCGTAGCTCGTGACAGAGCCCCTCCTCTTTAGTAGGCGATATGCAAAGCAAGTCCATTCTCTCGTTGGATAGAGTATACGTTTTTCGAGTTTTGGCCAGCTTTTTGGAAATCTGGCCCTCTGTGCGACGTGAAGCGGAGTTCGTGAAGCAGTCGAGTGCGGACAAGACACTTTGCGCAAGAGTTAGGGACTTTAGTGTTGAAATATACTATTTCAACACTCAAAGATTCATCATCAAGGGACACGATCAATTAAAAGCATGGGAAAATCGTTTTTAATGCATATCTCGGCGGTTTTTGACTTTACAAAAAGAAAAGTGATATAAAAAATTAAGAGTACGACAAAACACAAGCTCGTTTAAAGCTAAGCGAAATCGGATAATTAGTTCGCGAGATATCACAAATCGTAATTGCAAAAATAGGAAAAATCAAATGGGTTTTTCATTGAGGGGGAGTGGAGTTCGAGGCTCAATTTTTTTGTTGCAGAGCTATTATGACGGAATGACGAGACCGCAGGCTTGGGGGTGGTAAGATAATTAGGAGAGGGGGGTGAAAAGCAATATATTTGTATATTTTATGACTTGCCAAAAATTATTTGTAACCTTGATCAAATAAACTTTTTAAAAAAATGTGGTATATGTATATGTAAATATATATGTAGTATATGTGTTCTGTACACTTTAATATAATCAAAAATGGAAAATAAAAAGAAAAATGTTTCCACTTGATTTTAAGCCCGGTCTGAGCCCCCCCTCCCTAAGTCCCCTCATCCTATTTTGAACTAGCTGGGCTATAATTAAAGGTCGAAAAAAGCTGTGGACTGGTAAAAAACTATTTCCCTCACCCGCTTCCCTCATACCGGCAACACCGTTTGAAAAAACAGGCAAATCATTTTTCTTGGGCGCTTGGAAAAATTTTCTTATTTTAAAAATTAAAAAAATTAAATCCAAAAAATCTTTTTTTAATATAAATAATATGAAAAAAAGAAAAAGCGGTTTGATTTTTTAATATCGGTCCATATTCATAGAAGTTCTGGTCATTTTAAAAATTTTCATTTTCCCCTCGTCTAATTATACCACCACCCCAGCCTGTGGCCTAAATAATTTTCAACTGGATGTTGAAGAATATCCACATAACGTTGTGCATTTAAGGGCCCATTTATAAATACAGGACCTACAAATAGCATCCTTGTGGATGCCACACCACACGTTTACAGTTTGGTATCCTTGTTTTTTTATTTTTTTTTACAATATGTGGATTTTCCGCTGCCCAGTAATGTGCATTTTTTCTGTTAAAAATTCTTGCAGTAGAAAAACTGCTTTCGTCAGTCCAAAAGACATGACTTAGAAACTCATCATCTTCCTCTATTCTATCAAGTATGTCTCTGCAGAAGGTTAACCTGTCTTGAAGGTTGTTGTCGTCTAAATATTGAACGGGCAAAATACTATATGGTTTAAAATTATGGCGATGTAATATTTTTATCACACTTCTTTGTGATATATCCAATTCTATTGCTGGGGCATAGGATGATTTGGATGGATTTTCAGCAAAATATAATAACGCGTTGAGTTCTGTGTCTTCTCCTGTTTTTGTTCTTCACCTTTCCCTTTTCTTGTCTATCAGAGATTCGGTATTCCTAAACTTTGCATAAATGTTTTAAAAACTATTTTTGGAAGGAGGTAGCCTTTCTCGAAATAACCTAACATACTCCCTCCGAGCAAGAGACTTATTCTTGTTGCACTGAATATAAATTTCAAGTAACTCTTTTTGCTCTTCCAATGAATATACCATTTTCAAAATAACTTGCTGCTTTACGAACACTACGTATTTTTTACGCTAATATCTAAGAGAGTGAACTACTATCTCACAAAAAACTGGATGACATCTGTCAACAAATAAACAATGCAAATATGCATTGTTTCCAGAGGTATATTGATGTTCTTATTTTATAATTGACACCTGTAATGTGATAAGTTTTTAGTAATATCTCACGAACAGGTGGAGTGATTATATAACAATTACACATTTTTGGATTCAGAAAATTAAGGACATTATTTTGGTCTAAAAATATACGGGGTGTTCCATTTAAAAAAATCATGTTTCATTTTCCACCCGGTATATATTACGAGATTTTTAATATCCGTGCTCAGATTATAAAAATTCATCAAAAACCGTGTCTACTCCTTTTTTGAATGAGTCAAATCGGCAAAGGTTAAGTGAGATAAGGGGGATGTCAATCTTAAGAGACTTACCCGGTACATGGGTGATTTAGATATAAAAAGGAAAACTGAAAACTCTGCAAAGGAATTTTTCAATTAGTTAAAAAAGACAAAATATGTTTTAGCATTGATTATATAGTTACCTATTATTTTCAAAGGTTTCAGGCACAATCAGTTTAGTTCAGGTTAATGGGAAAGTTGTGTTATTCTTAATACCATAACATAATATTGAAACGTATTTGTTTGTAAATATTTAATTTAATAAATAATCATAAAAAATAAATTGTTTAATATAATAACACAATATAAAATTAGAATGGTACAGAACTGTATGCAAATAACTTAACCCCTTTCACAAATGATATCAACAACACTAGGCTCCATTAACACAGGTTCTAAACATCGATGAGCAGCTGATCCCAAAATTTCATCCAACAGAAAATGTACTAAACTGAAATAAAATGATATACCTAGTAAGAATAACCATTCTGATATGAATATTAGGCAAGTCAGACATAAAAATGACGTTTTAATGCAAAAAGGTTGAGTAGTTTTGAAATTTAGCAGGAATGTAGACTTGGGGGCCCAATGCAACGCTAAGTTGCAACCTCGAGGGACCGCCGCTCCCGCCGCCATCTTGAAAAATGGAGGCAAGTCTATATTTTATTGGCTTCTGAACTTGAAGATCCATACAACGCTGATGACGTCCTTGATTTGTTGGAGGAGACGGGAGACGAAGAAGAGTCTGCACATAGTTATAGTAAACATAGTCAATCAGGAATGTCGAGTAGTGCAAAACGACAGAAAGTGTGAATGTAAGATTGGGGTGTGGAGTTGGCCCATGGGGGATACCACGCTAAAAAAACACGCCGCTTAACTCCACCTCATGAGTGGTGTGGTAACAAGTTAATAGATCAGGCTTTAATACTTTATTGCATGAAACTATTTTAGGTAATTGGCGGATAGTTGGTAAAACTGGCATGCATATGCCGCATTTATGCGATTTTAAGACTTCGTTCTATCACTGGGCCCTGTAACTTGAAAGGTATTAGTCTGATGAAAAAAATATAGGACAGGTAATATTATGTTAGTTATATGCTATAAACAGTCTTGAGTCGCCATTTTTTCAAGATGGTAGCGCGAGCGGTGGTCCCTTGAGGTCGCAAACTTTTAAAACCCCTTAAAAAAAGTTTATACACCTGCCAAATTTCAAAAATTCTCAACCTTCTGCTTCAAAAAGTACCTAATGACTGGCCTATATCTAGGCACTAAGAAATTGTTATGTGCTCATATTTAATAAAAGGATATATCTACAAAAAGAAGTATCTTATGAATTTATCTGCAACTTTATCAACTTTCATTATATCTGACCTCTTAAAACTAAAAAATATTGCAACCAAACTGTAGTTATCTTATCCTTTTATCAGGCTCAACTCAATCTATTTTACCTAAACCTGCATCTAACAAAAAACTCATAATATATAATAGAATCATAGTAGATAATTTTCCCAGAATTAAATAAAAACAAATCCAACTTATGTAAGTACATATAAAAAAATATTCTCAAGGTAATGCTATTTTGGAAAACTTACTTTTCATCTGCCACAAAACGCCACAAATATAACTGAAGATAGTGTGTATCCACCTGAATTTGTTGTAAGCCGTACTTACTAAAGGTTTTCAATCTAACACATTCCATAAAAGTCTGAAATACATAATTAACGGAATATTTATTTAAAACGACTATCCCTAATCACCATGCAGGCATTATCCATACATAAAATTACTGACATTACCTTCAGACTAATTTTAATGATACCAGTTAATATAGAAACTTTATTAAATTCCACTGTAGAAAATATCTCAATCCTCTCACTAAACAACTTATGCATATTTGACACCAATGTTGAATCTAAGTGATTGGGTGTGTAACTAGACCAGTTGGATCTATACTGATGCCTTGAAACAGATATACTGGAAGAGAAGATATTACATATGGTGAAATCATATAATTGAATTGAATGTAATTAATAAAATCAGTCGTAAATACCTATGTGTTTTACGACTAGAATCACTGGAATGTTCGGTAGTTGTACCCTGGTCTTCATATAAAAGAGCAACAGTCCCATCGATGGCAGATATATCCTCTACAACTCTTTTCATTACTGCACGAACTGTCCTAGGCTCAATAGTGTGTAACCAATCCCTGGTCTCGACACTTTTTCTTAACATCTACAAGACATCAGCAAGTGATATAATTAACCTTAATTTTTTTTTACTTTTTATTAATAAGTTTGGACGATGCAAATTTTGTAATTCTAATTTTGAATTTTTATTTTGTTTGTTAATCCTATCACTAGTTAATACTCTTGTTCCTTGTACTCTTTCTCAAATTCTCATACTTTTACCTATAATCCATCTAGTTATGTTAATGTATTGACTTGACATACAAAACAGAAAAGATTGGGACTATTGGGGATGGTTGGACTATTACGTAAAAAAATATTAATATAGCTATTATAGGCAGCGAAAATAGACAATGATAGCAAATATAATGTTTAATTTAAATTTTAATTCTTATAAACTTGTAATTCTACTTTGATAACTTTAGCATTAACTTGGATAGCTTTACTAAAATATAAGAACCTAATTCATTGAAACTTGGGGCAAATAATATTTATTACAGGTTGGGTTTTGCAGTGGCGGCTCGTGACTAAAGTATCAGGTAGGGCAGAGAAATTTAATTTTGATACTAAGTTTGGTTCACGAAGTTTTAATAAAATTTTTAAAATTTTCAAGGTCTCGCGTTTCCCTTGCACTTCAGAATTTAAAAGAAAAATCCATTTACACAAAATTACAGGATTTCACAAGAATGATTTTTGGAATTTGATACCTTTATGAAATAATAATATTTATTCACGAATTACTGATGGTATAAATAAATTGGAATAAACAAAATATATTTTATTAGATTGTTAAATATTTTTTATAAACCAATATTTCGTTTTTCAAATTTACGATCATAGAATTTTAATTTTCCTTGCCGTATTTTGATTTTTTTTTAATTAACTAGTTTGTCAATTTTACTCTAGTTTGTCAATTTAACGTAAACACGACCGACAAGACGCAAAGCCGAAAAATCGAGTGAAAAACTAAATACTCTACCGGGTATTGTATCTTGTATCTGCACAATACAACTGTGATCTAAACTGAAAACAGTGAAATCTGAATCATTAATCATGTGACTTTATAACACCAATCACCAATTAGGGGCCGAAGGGCGCGAATCGTGGACGTTACATCACTCAAACTGCGTCGGACACATCAAAGCAATACGAAAAGGTTACCGTGGTTCTAATACTAGATAAAATTTTAAATTTCGTACAATTTAGTGGTAATTATAATAAAAAAAGTTTTTATTATTACTAGTATTTCATCTAGAGCCAAGATATTTAATGTTTATTATTAAGTTTTAAGACAAAAATTATTAGTTCAGTGAATAGTGACTTTGCCGCTTCAGAAAAGTCCAAAAAATTACGACGGCCGACCGGCATAATAATATACAAAATAATGTATAAAACAGGCGCGCCTGCAGTGAAATCATCTTCAATTCGGTTTAAGAGGTTGTCTGTTTTGATTAAATATAAAAAAATATATTTCCCACTACTTGATTGATGGGGTATCGTTGCTCATTAGTTTTATTACTTGTTACTTGTTAGATTAGAGATTAGCTATTACTAGATACATAATTATATAAAAATCATAGCTGAAAAGCTAAAGATTCTAAAGAATGAAGCGCTGTATTATTTTCGTATTATAGGAAATGCAAAATAGTAGTTTCCTACACACCTAACCTATCGGTAGGTTGTAATAAATACTTCGATGAATTGGTTTTTAATAAATATGAAATACCGTGGTTCTAATACTAGATAAAATTTTAAATTTCGTACAATTTAGTGGTAATTATAATAAAAAAAGTTTTTATTATTATCTAGTATTTCATCTAGAGCTAAGGTATTTAATGTTTATTATTAAGTTTTAAGACAAAAATTATTAGTTCAGTGAATAGTGACTTTGCCGCTTCAGAAAAATCCAAAAAATTACGACGGCCGACCGGCGCGGCGCGGCTACAGGCCATGGGCTAGCCCATGTCTGACTGTCTCAGGGTGGATACAACCTAGACATACGTTTACCGTTTCGCTCGCACAATCGTCACCGCGTAAACTTCGAACGTATATCGCGAATTAATACAAGCCTGTTTGTCATCTACGGGCTTGCCCATAACGACGATTAGCAGGTCTCCGTCGCGCTATGGGGGAACAGATCGTATTACTAATTTATTTCGGGTGCGTAACGCGCAAAATTTAAATCGGAATGTAAATACTGATTAATATTATACTTCCTATTTATAAGTAAGATTATAAATTATAATCTTACTTAAGACTTTTAAAATCTGTTATGTTATTGTGTAAAAAACATATTGAACATTCTACATGATAATTGAAAAATTTATTTAAACATGTTTTTTCTTTTATTTTTGTACCTTAAATCCTAGGCACGACGCCAACCGAATATTGCAGGCTGTGACGTTACAGCTCGTTTCGGGCCGCGTCAATTCTATCGCTGTTTAGATCCTGCAACTTATCGCGTGAAATCTTGTTTTTTGTGAGGTACACGTTTTATTACAACGTTACGTTATATTTTTTAGTATTATTTTTATATTTAAAATTTGAATCTTGTTCTCTGTTATGAAATATTATTAACGGTTTCATATACAGCGAGGAAATTGCATTTCACGGTCTTGTGCAAATACAGTACCTAATAGCATTTATTAAAGATAGTACCTACTTGTGAAAAAAATTATTCATATCTTACCTGTGAACAATTCAATCCCTGTATTCTAACATAATAGTTTAGAAGTTCCTGTGCAGATTCTTGCATAGTACTATTTATTTCGCTTTCGTTGGTAAGCGCTACATTTTGTTTCGGATTTATTTGGAATAGAGTGTCTGTCTGTGTTAACTGTAAAAAAATATTTTGATAATTAAATTTTCTGGTAGATACTTTAATTGTGTATTTCAAAGCTTACTAAAAAGTGAACACTTCCATTTCGGAAATCTAGACACAGTTTTGATAATAACAACAGCAGTGTCGGGGGCACTTTAGGGTCTGCAGCTCCTGTGGAACAGAAACTCCTTGCGGTTGCAGTAAAATGATGCATGAAACATACTATCAGACCCTCTCTTACATTGTCAACACAAAAACTATCCTTAAACTGTGGTTTCAGTGCAAAATGTATCTCAGGTTGAATAAATACCTGAAAATTAATTATTATATTAGAAACTAGAAAAAGTTATATTATGTAGATATTTTTTTGTGAAATAAAAGTATCCTAAATTAAATTGTTTTCATTTCATTACATTCAACATTCAATAGTGTTAGATGAATATAATTATTTATGTACAAGAAGATGTAGGGAGTAACGTAATAGGTAATATAAGTATCCTTAAAATTACGATAACTTACAACTAAATCCTGCAACACTCCTTTAATTTTTTCCACAATAGTTAGTATTAAAGAGTTCAAGAGTTCGTTTAAGTTCTTTGATGTTTCCTCTTGACTAGTCAGTTTAGGTGTTGTTAAATTTTGCCTAACTTTAGTCAACATATCAGCGAAATGCATTTTTAAAATCTGTAAATGAGCTTTGCATTGTTTTCTTCCCGCATTTATAACAATTTCTGTAGCAATACTGGAAAAGTAAACGTAAAATTAACATAATAAGTTACAATTTACGATTCGTAGTAAGTACTCTAGTATATCAGTAGTTATGTCTCACTGCATAATTAAATACAGCAGGTTTTTGCCCGACGCCATTTTGTTGAGAACACAGCAATGTATGTTTCCTCGTTCAGATGGCCAAATAAATAAAACAGTGGCTATGTCATGTCCTACAATGATGTGCACTTGTGCAATGTAACTATGTAGTGGAGAAAATCTGCTGTGTATTATTATGTGAAGGTCAAACTTTACCATACTTACTTCGCAAAATCAATATCTTTACATAATGCATTACTCTCAATCCTCCTATAAAATCTATCCAATGCTTTCACTAGAACACTGGTATCACCAACATCTTGCTCTGAATCAACTTTACACTGTACCAGTTCAAAATATTTTTTCATATTTAATTTAACAAATGAATCCAACTCCACAGCTGCGAAATTTTCAAATATTTCACTAAAAAAGGAATAGGTCAGACAGAAAATCATTTTGACGAGTTAAGACAATTTGAAAAACTCGACAAAAACTCTGATAGAAAAAATTGTACACGCAAGGAACTTGGCAGATTTGTAGTTTCAGGCCTTCTAAGCTACATAGGTACTAAAAGTTCACAACCATGTACTTCCTGCGGCCGCAATAGGGAACACGCGCCAATTTTATTACCGGTGGAGTTAGGTTCTAACCCCATTATAACTGCACATTTCGAATCCAGATTTTATGTAACCCATATTAAGTCGCCATATTAATTGACGCGACTTTAAAAACCTTAAAAAGTCGCCTTAAAATGTTCTGGTGAAAAATATTACAGGGGTTAGTTTTTTAACCCCCTTGTAACAATATCTCAGGGTTACAATGTTATCTCTGTCACAAACTCTCATTTTATTAGTGAAAGTCGGAAAGTCGGATTAGTGAAAGTGTCGGCCTAATTATATTCTGCTAAATTCTTCCACCGATGGAGAAACTAAATAAAAACTATTTTTTTACCCCAACTTTAGAGGCCTGTAACTTGGACGGGAAGAGGTTTTCGAAAAAAAAATTAGCCTCTTAATTTTTGCTGAACATTCACCTCTTAAAATCTGTCGCATCAAGTAGTTGGTCACATTCTGTCATTTCGTTAATTTTTTAAATATTTTTTTATTTCAAAAGTCATTATAAATTATTGTGTAATTGTTATTAGATACCTACTGCTATAAAAAGCAGTAATAAGTTTAATTTATTTCAATAATGAAAATTAACATTACATTTTTACTTTTATTTCATTAAAATTATAGTTAGTTAACTCTGTACCTTCCTACACACTATTTGTGAATTTTCTCTGAATGATTAGGGTAATTTAAAAGTATATACAACATATTTCCGGAGGTGCAGCGAAGAAATATGGTGAGCTGAAAGTAGGTGACGAAATTCTGTGTGTAACAACATCAGCTTTTCGAACTCCTCACGAATAGAATCTTGGACCCTGATGGAAATGTGAATATACTTATATTCTTTATTAGTTGTCTGGTTGTCTCTATAAAACATAATCTTGCCAAAATATTTTCTACAAAAGGCACTTATTACGTTTATGTGTACATACTTATTTAATTAAATTTCTCTCATATATTTTATATAAATGCTTTGTCTAATAAATAATTTATGTATTAATGGTGTATATAATATTTACCTAATCTATTTTTTATGCAAATGGATATATATGCAATATGTAGAATTTTTAATAGTGTTAATATATTGATATTTCGTCGGTGGCCCCCTAGCTACGTCACAATCTCCCCGCGACACAAGGTCATATGGAAAAGAGCTGTCCTTATTATACAGTATGAGAGCACTGCTGTCACTCCGTACATGATTTGTGAAATTGTGCCGTAGATACCTAGTATGTTTTGTGGATAGTACCATCATAGATAAGACACGAGTATCATACTACAAGCGTTTGATGATGTTTTCCTACAGAAGACAAGACAATAGAAAGTAATTGTTCCGTGAATAGAGTGAATATAAATATCTAACCTCAATCATTTAAATGAGTCCTTTGTATTATATCAATTATCTTAAATAAAATGTATTGAATAAAAGGAGATGATGTAGCTAGGTAGATCTCGCAGCGAAAACCAGTGATTAACTAGAGCCAGTAGTGAACTAGAATTTTGAAGATGAGTGAAGACGGTAAACTTGAAACAAATAATATTAAATGAAACACCTACACTATATTTTTAGATTACCTTCACAAGTTAAATAAAATAGAAATAACCCTCAAAGATCTGGAGGAACAAAAAAGGAAAATTACCAACAAAATAAAAATACTCACTGCGGAAAAAGAGGATTTACAAAGTCAGTACAGTTTATCAAAAATTAGAAATAGGCCGGATGCTAGTGAATGGATTGAAAAGAAATTTGAATGGTCAGACAAAATAGAAATACTACGTAAAGATAAATTTAAATTCAAGGAATTTAGATTGAAGCAACTTGCTGCCATTAATGCTACATTATCCAAGAAAGATGTCTTGCTCTTAATGCCTACAGGTGGTGGAAAAAGTCTTGTTTATCAGCTGCCAGCGCTAGTTGATAAGCGAATGACTTTAGTTGTTTCTCCGTTAATATCACTAATAGAGGATCAATTAATTGCCTTAAAAAAATTAGATATCGATGCTGCTACTTTAAATGCCAGTTCAACTAAGGAAGAGAAAAAATATGTGCATAATGCTATGACGAATGAATCTTCCAAACTTAACTTACTCTACGTAACACCAGAATGGGTTGCAAAGAGTAAAGTTTTTATGACGTACCTGCAAAAATGCTTCGATAGGGGATATCTCAAAAGAATAGTGATTGGCGAGTACTTATATATTTATATAAATTAATGTACCTAATGTAAATATTTTAGATGAAGTACACTGTTGTTCAACATGGGGCCATGATTTCCGGCCTGAATATAATCATTTGGGATTTTTCAAGTCCATGTTTCCAGGAGTGCCTATTCTTGGCCTAACGGCCACAGCTACAATGAGCGTTCTCGTTGACATTCAAAATATGTTAGGTCTAACAGATGCTTTAATAATAACAGCCCCATTTAACCGCCCTAATCTCTTCTATAAGGTAAGATTTTAATTACAATCCGAAATAAATTCTACATTTTTTGGCTTAACCTACCTAAAGGCACAGATTTTTTAGGTTATAAGCAAACCACCAGATAAAAATGACTGTTTGGACTTTTTGGATAAAATATTAAAAACCAAATATAAAGATCAGTCTGGTATCATCTATTCTTCTACTATTAAAGAATGCGAGGAAATATCAGAAGGGTTAAGGCAAAGGGGGCTCAGAGTTAAGCAGTACCATGCCCAGTTGGAACCTGAGGTTAAAAAAACTATCCATGAACGATGGCTGCAAAATAAATACCAAGCTGTAGTAGCCACTATAGCTTTTGGAATGGGAATAGGTGAGAATTTCTTAATGCCTTCCACAGTAGTTTGTATTTTTTATTTCTAGACAAGCCAGATGTGCGCTTTGTTATTCATCACACCATACCGAAGAGCATGGAGGGACTTTACCAAGAGAGTGGTCGTGCAGGAAGGGATGGTGAAAGATCTGATTGCATTTTAATGTTCAACCTGTCAGACTTTTTAAGAAACGTCAGTATGGCTTCCTCAAAAACCCAAGAGAAGAATGCCAAATCCATTTTAGAATACTGCTTAGAGCAAGATAGGTATGATTTATTTAAACCAATTTAAACTATAAAAGCAGCGTTGATATAAAATAATTTTAGATGCAGGAGGGCTTTAATAGCAGATCATTTCGAAGATAAATGGAATATATCAGACTGTGATAAAATGTGTGATCACTGTCGGCACCCAAAGAAACTAATAAATTATAATATTGCAACTGCTCTTCAAGATATCCTGAAACTAATCGAAGTAGCTAGCACTAAAGAAATAAAATTAACTCTAAATAAACTTATTACAGCTTGGTTTCAAGCTGGAACAAAAGAGTTAAGAATCTCTTCCATGAAGAAGCCTAAATGTTCCAAAGAACAAGCAGAGCACATTATCGGCTACTTAATGTTTAAAGGATATCTGCACATTGATAAAGGGTATACAATGTATACAACAGTAGCATATATACAGAAAGGAGTGAATTTCAGTGCTAACAGTATTATTTTGCCCTATGGCTCAGATTTAGGGTATCCAAAAATTGCTTCTGAGGTTATTGACCTTGATTCTGAAGACCCTCCTAGTAAGAGGGTAAAAACTCATTAAATATATTGATTTTAGTGTAGATTTTATAATGGATTACTTTAAAGAAACACAATTATAATATTATTTATTTTTAAAGCCTGTTTTTTATTGCAAAAATAGAGTGTTTTCCAAAGAATTTTTAGGAATGGCTTTTAATTTGATATATTTAAAATAAATAGGACAGTAAAAGGATATTGTTATAAATTGTATAACAATAAAAATAAGTACAAATTAAATCATAGGTAGCTGGGTAGAAATATAAAAGTAAAAATTTTTAAAAGTCAAATTTAACATGTAAACATAAATAACAATGGGTCGTTTTTCATGGGTGGGCATATACCTATACTGGCAAGAAAAGGTAGGTGGGCTCACTTACTAACCATGTGCTCACTATGCTATGTAAGAATAGCTCCTAACTATGTGCTTAACTTACGACTTAACGCATCTTGCTCATAGTGAATACCAATGTGCCAATATATATACTTCGTAATATATAAAAATGCTACCAGGTGCACCGATTACTCGCACCGATAGTGTATACTAATGTGCTAATATATACCTACCTATCAAAATATTTATTATTTTAAATATTAATGTTCTGTTGCCAATTAATATATCTCATTTCTCATATGTAATAGGGGAATAACAAATATTAAGGAAACTTACATAAAACCTAAAGAATACTTACCAATTTTCTATGTTTTCAGAATTTACTCTGTTAATAAACATATCATGGAAAGAGGCAACGACTAAGCATAAATCACTTAAGAAACCTGAACAGCCTAGGTCAACAAATTCAATTATATCCCTCTGTTCACTTTGATCCTTTAGCATCACTAGCTGCTCACTTAAACGTTTTTCAGCACAGGACAAAAATTCCAAACACAGTTCTTTTGGAGGCTCATCTAACTGTAATAACAGATCAACTGATTCTGTTAATTCTTTAGCTGATGCATTAGAATTACAAAACTGTTTACGCAATTCTGTCTTAAGTTTTTTTAAGATGGATTCACAATCAGTTTTTATACCTTGAAAGGAAGGTAAATCTCCATATTGCTGTAGCACACGTTGGGCATGAAGGTAATCTTGTGTGGCCTAAAAATTATTCATATAAAATAAATTTTAAATACTCTATTCACATAGCACATAAGAAATCTCAGTTAACCTGAATATAATTCTTTTCCTCCATTCTTGCCATTAATGTGGATGGAAGTTTAAACAAAAATTGTAATCTCTGAAGCAATGTGTGTACACCTGACAATTGACTGATTTTTTCTCTTGTATCATGAAGAGTAGAATTAATTTGATCTGAAAATGATGTTATGGAAGCCATATTTGAGGCTAGTAAATCCATTTCTGTTTCCATTTTCTTGAAGTCCGTTTTCATCTACATTAACATATTTCATTAAACATATTTATATTTAGTAGCTATGTCTATGACACTCATATAATATATAAGTGTCATGTATATTATACATACTTACCTTTTTAATAGTATCTGTGGCAGAAATAAATTTATTATAATTTTCATAGACTAATGTTTGCATATCGGAATGCAACGTCTGTGTATCTTTAATAACCTCATTTTCGTGATCCATTATTTGCCTCAATGTACATTCCTGTAATGAAAACCATGTAAATAATTATAGCTTTGTTCTTTGAAGCTGCACTGCCTACAATATCGGCGTTAGTTTAACATTACTAGTGTTCCAGTTCGGTTTATTTGTGTAGTAGGTACACAAACAAGAGGTAGGTATTTATTGTAACTGTTTATAGTAGGTATATAGGTAAACAATATTTAACCTCTATATTATAGACCTTGCGTTGTAACAAAAAAGAGTGTGATGTGGAGATTTGTTGTCCACTGTTTTTTTCAGTCTACTTTCTACTCACACATTCTGTTCCAACAAACATACATAATATATAGATAAAGTTAAATTAACCTTACCTTGAACAATTTATCCAAATGCAAATTCGGATTAAAATTAGGTCCATTTATATCTAGTGGGTTAGAGTTTTTCTCCGTCATTTTAATAGTCGAAAGTTTTATTTTATAATAATCCTTGTAATAAACGATTTAGGTATATTATTAATTTATTAAAGTGTAAACAAATATCACAAACACATCACTACCACAATACCTGTCACCCATAGCACAGAAGAGAGTCTTCTGTGCCCATAGATAAGACTGTCACCTGACGTGTCAGCCTATCACAAGAGAACAGTACACCAGTGTAGCGTTCTCTGCTGCACTACATCCTTTGAATGAACTACATCCATCAATGAGGTTCATTCTTCCAACCACAAAACATCTACATAATCTACAAACAAACTACAATACAAAGATTACAACATGATCACAACACACGCTTCACAGCACCAAGAACTATCACAGCCCACCACAAAATACTTATGTAGATTCACAGAATTAAGTGGTCTAAATACTTATGTAGATTCACAAAATGAAGTAGAGTCTTCTCCCCTCCGGCGTACGTGGTGCGGTCCTTAACAGATCCTTAATTCTAGGAAATAAATGGGAAAGAAAATACTTTAGTAAGTTTTGGGTATGATAAAAATAACATAAGGTGGACGATTTTGAGGAATCTGGTCGATTTTACAAAAAGTAGATCCCCCATTACAAGCGTCTCGCAGTAGTATCAATTTGGCCGCTGATACAGCAGGCCCACCGAGACCGAGATGTCGGTGAGCAGGCGCCGTAGCTAGGGCTTTTTATTGTTACTTCTTTACGCCCGGAGCACAAGTGCAAATTTGCGCTTCGCACGCGACCGGCGGCAATTCTTTTTCGCAAACAGCACTAATATTCAAAAAATGAACAAAGAATTATTGAAATTATTCAATAACCTTATTTATTATATAATGCAAAACCTAAGTTTATACTATAAACTTAGGTTCGTTTCTATACGTTGTAGACGATGAACTGTCCAAGGTTTCTCCATAGCCATTTATTACTTCGACGTAATCTTCGCCTTGGGCGAGTTTCGATTCGGGTCGAGCAAAACAAATTTTTAAAAAGGAAAAATTTTATTTCCGAAGACAAACTAACAGTTACAAGTTTGAGCAAAAAGCGTTTTACAAAGGCATGAAAGCTTATTTATAACGTCGGTGTTATCTATCCCTGACTTTGCAGTCTGCATTATATTATTATAAGAATAGCTTACAATGTGGGATCGTAACTCGCGCAGACGCCTCCGACTGGCGCCACATGAGTGATACACACCTAACAGAGATATCAGAACTAATTGAGTATGCCCCTCAATTATTTGGTATCATGTGCAGAAAGGGGATTTTTAGTATTAGGTGAGGCGAGACCTCACGGAGGTCCCAGGTGAGGTAAACGGAACCAAACATGCCCAAGATTAAAAAAAAATATATAGAAATTTAAAAATAAAGGGAAATAACAACTGCACATATTACTTTTATAATTTTTATTAGAATATGTTATATTAAATTACATTTCATTGATATCATACCAATACCAGGTAAGTAATACTCTTTAAGTATCTATTAATAAAATTAATTATTTTAAAATAATCAAGGGATCAATAAAATAGAAACAAGTTACAAAACCATCAGCCGTGGTGCTATATTCATTGACATAAGTTCCTGGAACAATAATTTCGCAGCATAAGGTAACCTAACCTGAGATATTTGGGTCTTATTTTTACACCCCTTGCATTCAAAAGTGTTATTTCTCATATTAGCTATAGCTATAAGCCCACAGAAATTACAGACATGTATCCTATATGGATCTGAAACTTCAAATAGTCTTTCTCGAAGAAACTGCGCAGCCCCATGTGAAATTTGGCAATCACGCTCCATCTCTCCAAAACGTAAACCTCCGTCTCTTGCACGACCCTCCATAGGCTGCCTCACAAGGATCTGCACAGGTCCTCTAGCTCTCGAATGTATCTTGTCATCTACCATATGCTTTAATCTTTGATAGTATGTGGGTCCCAAGAAATGTTGAGCATTAATTTTTCGTCCAGTGTGGCCATTGTACATAACCTCATTTCCTCGAAGTTGGTAACCATATTCCTGGAGAAGAGTGGAAATTTTCTGCACATTGACGGCATCATTAAAAGGGGTTGCGTCACCTATTTCTCCTTTATTCGATGATACTTTTCCTTGGATGCACTCAATCAAGTGACCAATTGTCATACGAGAAGGAATAGCGTGAGGGTTTATAATAATATCTGGTGTTATTCCTTCACAACTAAATATCATATCCTGCAAGAAATAGAGGAGATATAATGAAAACATTACAATATTTAATATAATTATAATATTAGGCATTAGATGCACAATAAAATAACATGACCTGACTTTTCCTTAGCCAAATTCTCTATTAAAAACAGAGACAAAATGCAACTTCCGGTCGTATTTTTCGTGAGTACCTAACATGACATAATAACAGCATGAAATTGCGGGGCATACTAGATGGTGATGGGGCGTGCAAAAATTACAAAGTCTGCCTAAGTTTTTCATGCCGAAACAGGTGGCAGACCTGATTTTATTGCTCTCAAAATTTTATAATCTCTGACATCATCGGAATAACAGCACGGAATTTTGGTAGCAAATAGATTTCAGTTTACCTTTTCCAATAAACTTGGCCTGCCTGGCGGAAGTCGAGTTATTTCGGTTCCATGTTTGGCGTGCTTTTTTATAACATTTTAAAATGTATTGAAATGTATATTTTTAAGTGACTCAATTTTATTTATTTGTATAGATAGCTCGTGAATACTATCACCCAACTGAGATTTAACTTATTTTTAATTTAATATAAATATTGTCTATACTTATTGCTGATGTTATTATTAGTTTCTGTTTTCTACTTGTAGATTATTATTATTATTTTTGGTTTAATCGATGTCCTATAAATGGTTCTGTTGGGTAATATAATAATTATTATCATTGTAAGTAAAAAAATAAAATGTCAAAACAACATATAGCAAGCATTTCCTTATCATTTTATAATATATTTAAAAAAAATGAAAGCAGTAAATATAAAACATAATAAAATGGTATCTGAGAGGTACTAAAAATCGTGGAAATAAATTAGCTCGTAAATTAGTCACTTAAAAATATGTTCAACATGTTTTAAATTGTCACAAAACATGCATATGTAGCCGAAATAACTTGGTTTCCAGCAGCCAGTCCAAGTTTTTTGATAAAAGTAAACCAAAATCTATTTGCATGCAAAATTTCGTGCTCTTATTCCGAGAGCTGTTATGATGTAAGAGATTCTAAAATTTTGGGAGCTATTAAACCAGGTCTGTCCCCTGTTCCGGAGGAAAAATCCCAGGCAGACCTAGTTAGTCCTGCATGCGTAATCACCATCTACTGAGCCCCGCAATTTCATGCTGTTATTACGTCATGTTAGGTCGTTAGGTACTCATGAAAAACACGATCGGAAGTAGCTATTTTTAATAATATCCCGGCAGGGATTTGCCAGGCAGACTTGTTTCAGTATTTAATAGATAAATTGGCTAATAAGAGTCCAGTCCTGTTATTTTATGGCGTAACATTTCACGCGTCCAACGGTCCTACTATAGTTTATTATCTTCAATTATAATAAATTCATTGAAAATTATGTATTTAATTCAAGCCAATTACCTCCTGTCGATACTGGATACCACAGGTACCCTTCTGTCCATGCCGAGAGGCAAACTTATCTCCAATCTGTGGAATACGGACTGATCTTACCCTAATTTTACAGAACTTGTAACCTTCAGAATTCAACGTTAACATAACCTGATCCACAACTCCAGTTTCACTGTTACGCAAAAATGTTGATGCATCTCTCTTTGTAAACCTTTTAGTTGTTCCATCCAACTATAAAGAAAAACAAATTCCATCAGATAGGTTTCATTGGAATAAAGCAAGTACGAATTATAAAATATTTCAAATTCTGTTCTTAAATTTGACCACTGATTTTGAGACATAATGGAAAAGAAAAAAATTAGTCTTTGTAAAAACGAACCTCGTCATCATTCTCTGGTAATGTCATAGTTTTGCCTATAACAACATCGTCACCAGACACACGAATACCGGGTGATATGATGCCATCCTCATCCAGCTTGTCGTATAAGGCATTCCTCATTCCCTGGCAAGTTTGCCGAGTTGGCTTTTCAAACTGCTCTTCTTGGTCACCAATGCGTTTAGACTCAGCATCTTTGTATGAACGGTAAAACACTGATCTATAAATCAATAATTAAAAATTTTCAAACCTCGTGCTTGTGAAATTGAAAATTTAACCCTGCCAGAAATTGTGGAACAGGCCGCTAAAAAATTATTACCAGTAAAATCAGTAAAAACGTACGAAAAATTTTACTCATGTCCATGGGTTGGAGGAACAAAAATAAAATTAGCAGCTTTTCAGAAAACGTTTTACTTGCATATTTTGATGAGTTATCTAAGAAATTTAAATCCACAAGTTTGTGGACACATTATTCCATTTTGAAATCTAAGGTGTCTATTAAACATAAAGTGGACATATCCAAATATCATGAAAATATCATTAAAAGAAAATCTTAAGGATACCTAATCTTAAGGAGAGAAAATCTTAAGGAGAAAAAAGCTAAAGTTTTCTACAAATGAAATAAAGCAATTTATTAGAGAAGCCCGTTGTTAAGTATTTATTGTCCCAGGTAACCAAATCTTAATTTTCAATGTAAGTAGGCACATGAAAAACTGTATTTTTTGTTTTTTAGGTGGTATCTTTGGCATTTGGGAGCTTGTAGAAGGAATGAGCTGCACAAGTTGCAATAATTAAGAGATGTAAATAAATGATTTTGCTCAACTCTTAGTTTTGATCAAGTCTTAGTCACAATTAAATATATTAAAACAAAAACAACCCAAAAATTCACAGCTACAGAGAAGTATTATGAAATATGAAAGAATTACATTAATATTCGTCCAAAAAATTGTGAAACTCCATCCTTTTTTATCAACTACATAATCGGAAAATGCACCATACAAAACGTAGAAATAACCAAATTTGGTAATTTAGAAAAATAAATTGCTACTTATTTAAATCATTCAGATCCTAAGTTGTATACAGGACACTGCTTTCGCGGCAGTTCTGCTACAATTGTGATTGATGCTGGTTGTGATACAATTTCATTGAAACGACTCGGTGAATGGATATCCACACGAGTGGCCGAAAACTACATTGACCAATTGACTCAAAATAAAGTCAACGTTGCCAATTAACTTTTGAATTCGATTGAATACAACAAAACTAACAATTTAATAAACATTACTCCAACATCAATAATGTCGGCCACCAATATTATAACAAAATTGCCAGTAGCGCCACAGAATATTAATAACGGTACCATCCAAAATGTAACAAATAAATAAAAAATAATAACTCATATTTGTTAAACCTTAATTTTCTGATATTTCTGTATTCTATTTACAATTATGGAAACATTATGGAAACTATTAAGTGTCCATCATATTTCCTGAATTTATAATTAATAAATTTCAAAAATAAAGTGTTCATTTTTGTATGTTTTATTATGAAAAAATAGTGTATGCTAGTCACATTTAATGGCTATTAAGACACGAGCATGATAATTATGACATGAGCCGTAGGCAAATGTCATAATGAATGCGCAATGCACAATTAAAAATTTGTTGCATGATATACTATTTCTTATAAGAACGATGTTGCGTTTCATAAAGAAAACAATATATATCATATTATAATAATTTTATCATTGACACTCACCTGAAAAATCCCCTTTCTACAGCTGATGCATTCAAGATAACAGAATCTTCCTGATTATACCCCGTATAACAAGCGATAGCTACAATACTATTAATGCCAGCAGGTAGTTCCCTGAACCTAAGATATTCCATAGATCTAGTGGTTACTAGAGGCTTATGAGGGTAGTATAGCACATGAGCTAGGGTGTCCATCCGTACATGGAAGTTTGTGATATAGACACCCATGGCTTGCTTACCCATAGCACTTTGATAAGTATTTCTGGGACTTTGGTTATGATCGGGAAATGGAATAATAGAAGCACATACACCTAGAATCATAGCAGGATGAATCTCACAGTGTGTGTAGGTCGTACAATAAGCATAGTCTTTTTCCTGCCTTAAATCCTCTGGATTCATGGCAATCATAACGGTTTCTTCTTCTAATGTATCAATATATTCCACCACACCTGAGAGAAAAAAATGTGATAATGTAACGATAATAATTATAAGTATATCTTACCTGAGGCTACAAGTACTTGCCATCCATAATTATTATATTCCCTCTCTTTTAACATATCGACGTGTCTTTTCTTCAAAAGGAGCTGTCCATTTTCTACAATAAGTAAGGGCCTACAGATTCTACCTGCATCGGTGTAGATTCTAATTTCTCTGTCTCGAATGTCTCTAATCATCGAAACTTCAGAAACTATAATGTCCATCTGACGACGTAGTTTCCTAAGGGTGGCCATAAGTTGTTCAGGGTCTCTATGAATTCCAACCTATAATTGAACGTAAAGTATACATATGATATAAATAACTAATCACATTAGTACATTATTTGATACTAACCCAACATCCATTTACGAAGATCTTTGTAGCGTTAGCAATAGCTGATGGTGCTATTTCCTCCAAGTTTTCCATGGACCATTCCTCTAAAAACTCCAATATAGGAGACGGCTGAGATCCGACGGAAATATAAGCCATAAGGGCGAGATTCTTCACCAAACCCACAGCAGCACCTTCTGGAGTTTCGGCAGGACATATCATGCCCCACAAAGTATTGTGCAACTGACGAGGTTTAGCCAGTTTACCATCTCTCCCAATAGGTGAGTTAACACGTCGCAAATGGGATAATGTGGAGGCAAATGTTAGTCTATTCAATACTTGAGATACTCCAGCTCTTGCCTGATGGGCTTTTTTCTGATCACCCCAGTTACCAGTAGCAAGTGAATATCTTAAACCATCAGTGATCAATTTGGTCTTTATAGCCAAATCCAAGTTAAAATCTTTGCCTCTGTCTATAAACTTCTGGGCATACATTCGAACTTCCTTCATCAAGTTCTTAAATAATCTAGGATATGAGAAACATATTTTTTTCTAAGAAAAATAGGCAATATACTATGACAAACATCTATTGTAATTGGTTACATGACAATAAATTTTAATACAAGTGAACAAAGATGATTACTTACCCTCTAAATAGAAAAGCTAGAAGTGGTCCAGCCAAATCCAATCTCTTATTACCATAATGATCCCGGTCATCTAATTCTCTCCGTCCCAAAGCTGCTAGCAATAGTCTATGTACCATATATCTACGAGAATTATTAATGTTCAATGTCAGAAGTCATATAAATCTTATTTATTAAGTACTAAATATGAATCAAATGATCTCAGGTAGGTATAATATCTACCTAACATTCTAAAGTAAACAGTAAATTTTTAAAATAGAAAACATATTGTGTGATAATAAACAATCATTCATCATTTACTTTTTTAAAGAAACAAGGCATATTACAGTATTCTCATACACGGTTTAGTAACTTTCCAAAAAAATTGTTTTTTTGCACTATCAACTCTATCTGGGGACACATTTTAGGTATATATACTTACCCCAAGAAATAAGCTTTTTTCGTTTCACAAAAATCAGATACTCCAACATGAGGCAACATTTCTTTTTGCAGAATTTCTCTAGCATATTTTATACGTTTCTCCTTAGTTACACCAGGTCTAGCTCCTCTTGCACCAATGAAATTTAGGGCTACGTTTTGTTCTTGTATTACAAAAGCTTCATCAAGAGATGGTTTAACCATTTCCATTAGCTCTGGATCATCAAAATCATAGATAATGTGCTCTAAAATATCTCTATCAGCTACAAAACCTAAGGCTCTGAATACAATCATAATAGGAATTTCTTGCTTTATATATGGTAATATTGCAATAATACGTTGACCAATAGCTGCCTTCTTTATGGCTTGTCCACCACGGGCCATCATGTTAACCCATAAGGTGGAGGTAGGTCTTGAACTATGTTCCAAGCAGGAACGTATTTCAGATTTGTAAGCATATTTGCCATCTTTCATTGAAAATACATATACAGTATTGGTAGCCATTTTTTCTTGAGCGATTAGAACTTTTTCTGACCCGTTGATAATAAAATATCCCCCCGGGTCCAAAGGACATTCATTTAATTCAGTCAAATCACGATCAGTTAAACCACTCAATAGGCAATATGTAGAGCGCAACATAATAGGTATTTTTCCTAAAATTCATAATTTACATTTAGCTATTAATACCATAAAAAAATGATTATTACAAGTAATTTGTGTGCGTTAGGTATTTATATATAAATATATTTTACCAATAAAAGTCTTCTGATGCTGAGTTTCAATTGGGTCCTCGCCTTCCTTAACAATAGTTTTGGTGATATCAACATACAATGGCGCAGAATAGGTAAGATTTCTCAACCTTGCCTCATTTGGCATCATAGGGGAAGGAGCACCATCTTTCTCCCAATGCGTAGGTTTTGACAAATAAATCTGTTCAAATTTCAGCAAATATCTAGGAGGATTTTCAATTTCTCCAGTGGTATGTTGTGCTTCAGCTTGCAGATCAATTTGTGGGGAATCTTCTACAATTCTCTGCACAGACATTTGAATAAACTCATCAAAACTATCAAGCTGCTGCCGTACTAATCCCTTTTCATCAAAGTAAGCGTTAATAACAATCCAACAAGCTTCTTGCCAAAGTTCGGCACTGATCTCCTCAGATTCATCATCGTCGAACTGATCTGTAAAATTAAAGCTCAAATTGAAGATTGCAGCTTAGTATAGTAATCGAATCCTAGCATTAGAAAGGCGTCAAGCATTAATAATATTACCCCGAAACATAATACCTGCAATATCTTTTATGGAGGTACAAGGTACACTAGACACTAGGTACATGTAGATGTAAAATACATAATTAATATAAATAATGTACTGATTGCACGCTTACCTTCATCTTGTTCATACATTTTCTTGAAATATTTACGTTTTTACTAAATTACAGGCAATGTAGATCACAATATACGAAAGCCGCAAATTACATTTACTTTACCAGTTGTAAATTTCAATTACTTATAAAACCACATCCAGTTAAAAGCACAAGCACCAAAATCAAGACAAGACAAGACCCAGCAAGTCTATTTTATTTTAATTTTTCACAAAATATCAACAACTTCACAACTCCCTTCGGATTAAATCGTGTCTTATCTATGGATTCAGAATAATATATGACACAGAAAACAGATTATCTTTTTTCTATGATATATGAAAATATGATATATTCTATATTCTATGATATATGATGGGATCACAGCACAGAATAAAACTCATAGATAAATAAAACTTTTCTGTGGGTACGACACGGATATAGTGATATAATTATAGTTATGATACGGAAGCCGTAACGATACGAAGCTTGTATCGTATCTGAACCGTATCTGAACTATGGTTCTGCACTACGGATATAGTTCGATACAGATAGGGATACGAAATTTGTGGCATGCTTTAAGTCCCTATTACCAGCGATATACTATTACCTCATTGTTTGGATTACGACTTGGATATTATTTGATTATTTGTCGAATTGTCAATAATTGTCATTGACAAATCATGTCAAATGCACAAGATTATGACAATAAGAACTGCCAATATCAGTTTTACAATTCTGGTGATATTTTTTAGCTTCTAATTGAATAATAGGATATATTTGTTTTATTTGAATTTAACATTGGGATTCTGGATTCAACTTAGCTTATCATAGCTTGATGCTTGATATATCTATTTAAGCTTTGTGTATTTTTATATCGCACTGCAGTGCACAGATCAGTGAGCAGTTGAATATAAACTGTTATTTGTGGCAGATGGCAACAGTGGCGATCCATATAGAGTAGAGTGTCTCACCGAAATATGAAGTATGAATTTCACCGTAAGCCGTAGGCACGTAGTCGTTACAAGTTACAACCCATCGCTGAGTAAAGGAATATTCTATATCTTTCCACTCAACTTTCTTTCATAGCTATGCGCATGCTCCAAACAATGATATATCGTTCTTTAGACGTTTGTTACAACAGTGGTAGTGACATAGCAGGTAAATCGTATGGCTTCTATACTATAGGTTACGAGTTCGAATCCTGCAGTTTTTGCATTCTTTCCCCTTTTTTAAATTTTAATCATACAATTTAAAATACGTGTACATCGCAATAGGTCTGCCAAAGGAGTACCAGTTTTGTCAAAATTGCTTTTCTCACAGGGTCGACGACTGAAGGTGTATTCAGAATCAATTTGCCTGCCAACTTACACTTTGGAACGAAAATCTGCACGGATTTGACTTTTCAGAATAAAATTCAGGTGACACTTAGTGCATGCGCGTTTGCCTGAAGTTAAAGCTGCTATTTTATCTGTATTTCTTATATTATATTTTGTTTGTTAAACTAAAATATACAGGTAATAATTCATAATAATAATTAAAATGAGTCCCAACCTGCGCCCTAGTTTAGAGGCGAGTTTTCAAAGTTTACAGTTGCGAGGTTTGCGCTGTAGTTCGCGCGCACTTGCCAGCCAACTTGTTTTCCAGCACGAAATGATATTATTCCGAACGACTACATTGGTATGCGAAAGATTGATCAAGTCAAACTTCGCGCGCGAATTGGCTGTGAACGGGGCTTAATAAAAATACGTGTCCATGGCATAAGGTCAGCCCAGAAGGACCAGTCCCAACAATATTTTTAAATTATTACGTTACAGGAATTGTGTTACAAGGTTGCTTCATTATTCCTCGGGATCAAATCTGTCACTACGAACGTAGTTACAGCAGAGAACACTGTGTAGTGCTCTCTGGTTACACCTCCTGCGCTTATCTATGCTCCTGCGGGTCTCCGGATTCAAAAGTTGCCGTCGCTTCCCAAAGTCTTGTTTCAGGCTTGGCCAAGTCATAGACGTATTAATATGTCTATGGGCCAAGTAAGTGGCGATCGTAGCGACGGTGGGGCTACTTTATGAACCCAAAAACAAAATAGTAGAATACCAACAGTCAAGAATTCATAGTTGATAACGTTATGTAAAAGAGGGCGCTATGGTCCCCATGTGAGTGTGCTCCTAGAAATTATTTTAAAGTTTGCTTGTTCTTCTTGCTTAGGTGAGTGATTTTTATGTTTTATATATTTATATTTACTCTATATATACACTAATGAGTAATTATTCGAATATGTTTGTTAGCAGGCAATCTTGCGGAATATAATTTGATTTTAGAATATGCAAAATAAAAACATTTCGGTGATACTTGATCCAAGTTGCTTTCTCCAATTTGCAATTTGGTGTCATCAGTCATCATGAACAACTACAACTATCGTGTTTGTAGGTGTCAACGACGGCTTATTACCTAGGTGTCTAGGTACCTACCTACCTACTTACATAAATTTTAGTCAAATTTTGGTACCTAGGGGTAGGCGTCAAGGGTTTTATAAGGATAATAACGTACCGAGGTCGGCAGTGTACTTTCCGCGGGCCTCTGACCCTTCAACGTTTAATGTCCTATTAGGTTGTTATTTAATTTGATTTTTTTGACATTTGCTATTTATTAATTTGACATCTATTATGTTCAGAAAGATTTAACTTAAAAAAGAGTAAACATCAAAATTGTTTGTAAACGCCGCCGCGCCGTTGTATCACAGCTTAAATAACACATGTGGTTGTATAGCAACGCATTGACAAACAAAATGTCAATAACTACTGTCATCATTTATTTGATTTGGGTTGTGTTCTAGTGAAAATGTTAGAAGTAATCAGAAGGTTAGAAGAAAAAATCAAAGATTTTGACCCGTGAATACATTCTAACATTTATCAAAGAAGCATCGACTGAAAAATTTTTGCTGGATAAGGTTACGTTAGTCATTGGTGCATTCGGAATATGTAGAAGGGACGAACTTGTAAAGATGCGATTTGCTGCCGTCTGAGACCTGGATTGAATATATACGTATTGACAATATTGACATTCCCCGAAGCAAAAATGGCCTGGCAAGGGGCTTTTTAGTTATAAGAACTTTTTAGTAAGAAAGTGAAATGTGTGCATTAAAGTTGATAAGACAGTATAGGTATAGGTACCATTGCGACCTGGCAACGCGTCTCATGATAGATTTTTTTTGGCTTATCTTAATAAACAGTTCATGTACAGTACAGCCTGTGGGTAAAAACAACTTCGGGAGTCTAGGATTGCGACGTATTTAGATTTACCTGATGCTAAGGCAAAGTTTACAGAATATAAGCTAAGGTATATACAGGCCATTGTCTAAGGCGCACAGCTGCAATACTTCACTGTGATGGTAGTATGAGGTAATTCAGAATGTTTAATAAGACTAGGATGCTGGAAGAGTTCATCGGTAACACGGGGATATGTAGATAATACTGAATGTTCTAGATTGACGAATGCTTCGCTGGTGGCCGTCGTGAAGATTTCCACGCATACTACATTGAGATAATTTACCACTGAGATTATCGCAAGTAACTTCGACGCTGCTAGTACTAGATCGTACAAAAATTCTATGTTCTCGGGCCACTTTGACAATTGCACTTTTTATGCTACAAAATAGTTGGTATGAAATATAACATTTTTTTGATATTTTTATTGACGTTAATAAAGGTTATTTGTAATTTCTATTTTAGAATTTATTTATTTCCATGGTGACATATTATAAATTTATAATGCCCTAGGGCGTTATAGATATTCATAATGCTCTAGGGCGTTATTTATCATTTAATGTATCTCAAAATAGGGTGGTTATTTCAAAATAACAGACTAGTATGACATTAAATATTAAATATACCTATTATAGGTACTTATATGTACCTAGTTACTTATTGTTTAGTTTACTATAACTTATTACTTATTTAGTTTACTACCTTGTTACTTATTGTTTAGCTAAGAACATTCAGTGTGTCATTATTATTGCGGTTTTTTTATGGAAAATAAAATGTCATGTAATCTTTAACAGTAACTATTTGTTAGGTGATTGATTTTATATTATAATTGCTATAGAGGTATACCGTCTAATCCAGTTGTTAATACCGAAAACTCAGGAATAATCCATAGAACAGGTTAAAATTATGATTTCCATTATTTCATATAAGAAAACTTTTATTTTCAAAGATTGTTAAATTTAACGTGGTCGAATGTAGGGGGTGGGACTAGCCCCGGGCGCCAACTTAAGGGTGCGGCAAAAAGGGTCTCTGAACATATCTCGGCAATTCTGATTGTGATTCGCACTCGGATCTCGAATGATGGGAAGAATCGAATCAAATCGGATATTTTAAAAATATCTTCGTTCTTCCATGAGTCAGGAAAGATATTGTCTAGACTTGTTGAGATAGCGAGCTGATAGCTAATCAGCGCGCGAACTGAGGCTCTGCCGGTGGGGCCCATCAGCCAGGACCGAGGGAGGCTACGTAACCACGTGATACCGATCACATTTGTGGGGAGGGTCACGTGAAACGCTCGGCCCCCTGTTATCGAGGTCACACTAATTTTTGTAATTTTATATTACAACTGTGTGCAAAATAAACTACATTTGTAAGGATAATGAAAATGACACAATTTTTTAAATTCCATGTTAAAGCAATTCGAAAATTTAAAATTCACACTATTTAAATGATGATACCTATTATATCTACCTTATTAATAACAGGACAACAGTTTTAATGATTTCCGGTATTCAAAGATGATGTTGCTTTTATAAGCAACACTGTCACTCACTGTCAAAATAACAGGAGCGGAGATTGATGTTTAAAAGTATATCTGTCAAATAGTTTATTAAATTATGTAATTGACAATAAATATATGGTAGATAGGACACACTATTTACATTATAAACAACGGGTTGTTAGAACAATAAATATGTTAGGAAGAAGAAAAATACTACTTTTAAATCAGTCGAAATTAGCTTCTGTTTGCTCCCACTGCTGCCAAAGAAAAAGCTGGTTCTCTTTTTACCTGAAAACAAAGAAAGACCATGCATATTAAAATATGGTATAAAATATACTTAACAGTAGGTAGGTAGAAAAAATATTTTTACTCTAAATCGGATAGTAGATACTAACTCCCATGTAACATAGGGGTGTCGTACTGACGTCCGTTTTTGGTCATATTTCTGACGTAGGTAACCAAAAATTATGAGTAAGACTTCTGGTGTACCTTAATTTGACCATTCAGGCTGTGACGTTTTCACGTCACTTAAGGCGTCCCTTAAATGACGTAAGATGACGTCTTTAATACTTTTAATACTGACGTCGTACTACATCTTTTTTTTTTATTGCATGCACCGCATCATTCATGCTATAAACTGAACACGATAATATTTCTGTACTCTTACTCTTTTCATTGGGGTCCCTTGCACCACACTGTTTGTAGGACATTTTTGACTTTCTTTTTTCATTGATGTAACCTGGAATGTATAAACTCGGTGCCTCCAGTCGTCCAATTGACAACAGTCTGTTGAAATCCTGCTCTATTTTACTCGCTATGGGACCTTTGAAATGCAGTAAAAGTTGAACGCACGCATTGTTATGAAGACTTTTAGTTCGTCTGCTATCGACAGTTAAAAACCATTCTGGTATTCCCATAACTGCTCGTACATCTTCAATGAACTGTGCCCTACAATAGATTTGAAAATATATCAAGTTGTGGAGCATTTATATGTAGGTAGATACTTACACAACAAATCTTGGTGGTCTCTCTATGTTAGCAAATTTGATAATATCGTAATCTGGTTCTATATTAGCACACGCATACCGATCTCCTCCTCTATTTGGTGATAAGATAACTATTGATCTTCCTATGGCAGTTACATCTCCTTCTAGAGGGAAATTAGAGTCTGTGAAAACTTTTCTTTTGACGCCAATGTCAATGGTGCCAAGTCTAGCGGATAAATCACCCACATGGCATCTTAAGGGGTTCTCTGGGCCACATTCCTGGCGATATAAATCTTCCTATAAATTAAAAACCTATATAATTGATTGTATTATTATATATGAAGGTGGAATTCAACCAAAATTACTAAGCCCAGCGCCACCAATAATCGATTTACTACAAAGTAAGTACCTACTGACATTCTGTGGGCGGTATTTTATAGATTAAAGGATTCGAAACATTCATATACAATATTTTCGAGATTATTTGAAGTTCAAATGACTCAATTTCAATTTAAAATCGTTCAAAATTATTTTTTCAGATCTTGAAATTTTATAATAGGTGTTTTTCACGTTGGAGCGTGAAAAACATTTTTGGAAAATTGCATGGTTTTCAAGCTAATTAATTGTCCTCAGCTAAGTAAAATGGTTGCTAACGACTTTGTGTGTCTCAACAACTCAGATAGGTATGTGAGGTAGTATTCGGCGGTTAAATTTTTTTTAATTATTAGACGATTATACGTAGATGTGGTGATTATGATATTATTAACGGCTGTTAAATGGGGTGCCTCATAATATAATGTTAAGTTACTAGGAATATATATTTTAGTACACTTTTAGTGATTTTTTAAGATTTGATATTAGCTAAGTATACATAAGGAAATTTCGTGATGCAGGGGTGTTCCCCGTAGAAAAGATCCCTAAAAATGTACATTATTTTAAAGAAGCAATAAGTTGCAATAATCTCAACAAAAGAAGAAAAAAACAAAAAAATCCACAAATTACAAGTAATATAAGAATATTTTACAGTTTCACACAAGTTCCTTTTATTGACTTACATTTAGTGGATCTGCTAGTTGTGTGAAAAATGGATTCCAGATATATCCTCCCGCAACACATCTAGTAGCTAACGTTTTGACTGTGGCATCCACTCCCACAGGATTAACATAAATTGCCCAGTTATGGTCTCTAGTCTAAAGATATGAATTTAATTCAACATTATTACTCTATATTTAACTTAGTGAACTTCAGTAAACTAGCATTCCAGGTTCTGGTGTTTGATAAAAACTTACCACGTTACGGTCGTTTTTACCAGGGTGTCTCAGTTTAACTTCAATGCTAGTGTCACTAGCACTTCCATCATTATAGATTAGTTGCCTCTAAAATATTTGAATAATATATCTACTGGGGCAAGACATTCCTTTCACACTTACCATTTTCAAGTAGCCAAATGCATGTCCATTTGGATTATGGAAGGATGCTATGGCTCTTAATTCTCTAGCCTCCGATGGGCTATAACCTCTTTCAATAGATGAACATGCCCACCGTCCATTATCCTAACGTTATAAAGCCGTTACTTCCTCTTAAATTAGTGAATAAACGACTCACCTTTTTATGTATAACAATAGATCTCCCCACTATACTTCTTGGGCCAAATAAACTCAAGAGCGTGTCATTGTAGATATTTCTGTGCATTGTGCTGTTATCCAAGCCACCAAATTTACCACTAAGATCTCCCATTTCATATTGATCTGCGGTGCCTTGGTAAGTACGCGGGGAAGATTCTGGATCAACATTTAAAGGGTTCCAATGGCCATATAGCGAGTTGCTCTCACATGGAAATTGCAGATTTTCCTCGACAGATGTCTTATCAATGCAATGAGGGATAATTTGTGTTATGTATTGTATTTTAATGTTATTTGGAATGTAGAATTTAGATCCGATTTGAAAGTTTTGCTTACCATATGAATATGATATCCGCTATTATCCATCAAGCCTTCCAGCTGAACCTCCACATTCGTAATGTCGTATTCGGTTTGTTGAACAAATTCAACTTTTCCTTTTACTGATAACTCAAAGCCATTAGGGAACCAGTCCTTTGCTACTGCTTTCCTTCTATAAACTCCGCCAATTCTAAAAAATGGGTTAAACAATGATTCCTGATGGAAGTCACTCGTAAGTTTAATAGACAGGTCAAATCTATGTTAAACCACAGTTACCACATGTTTACCACCATTTACCTGAGACCACGCGCCCGCGGCAGATGTTGAATTTTCCCAGGTCTTAGTTGGACTGCCACAGCCCATCCCCAAGCCTGTATATATTTATTGTGGTTTAATGTTAACCTGTCCAAAGGTGTTTGCCTTATATATTTTTTTACTCCAAACCAACTTAACTTTCGAATAGTATTGTTGGCTTCTGAATCAAACACTTTTCTTGGCACATATTTTTTACACCCTTCTTATATGCGTACCTGGCGTATTCAGATAGATCAGGCAAACACTCTATTACCTACACAGTACACATCTTAATTATTATAGATACTGTTGTGTAAAATTTCTACCTGAATCAAACACTTCATGAAACAAGGGTCACAGCTCTAGGACTATAATTAAATTTTAGCAATATTCTATTTATGAAATTGTCTTACCAAATAGGTACTATTCGAGCTTAGATTTTGATCCTGATATTTTTTTACGTTTGTTTTCTCGTACTAGTTAGAAATATCCGCCAAAATCATAATTCATCATCATAATCAATTAAACCCTACCTCGATTAAAACAAGTCAAAACGAATATTTGACATGTGCGGAATCTAGAGAAGATAATAATCAAGTAACCAAACCAAACAATTTATAACAATTGTGTTTTCATAACTGTTCCTTCTAATAATTGTACAAATAAAGATAATTATTGTTGTTGATCGTTCAAATATTCTGTCGTTAATTTATCTTGCCAAAAAACACTCGAGCTTTTCTTTTATGGATTTCTTTTAACTCAAAAATTTACCACTAAGTAATTTTGCTCGAAAAACTGACATTTGACAAAATCGCGACAACCCTCCGATCTCGCGATTGTTTAATGTCAGGTTTTCTTATAAAATCACTGATTGGCAAATTATTTCTTTATAAAACGAAATAAATCCGATAATAACAATTCTTGTGGTTTTACTGTTGATAATATATGGATAACCCTTATGGGTTTACTTACATTGAACAGGCTAATCGTTCTCCTCTTGCTTTTGGACCATGGTCATCGTATAGTACGAAAGATTTTCCAAGCACGCTGTGGTGGCCTGTAAGCGGTAAAAGTGGATCTGTCCATAACTTTCTCGATATTTTGTCACTATTAGCGATACTTCCTGAGATGTCAAGTGTTCCGTGCCGCGTTGATAAATCTCCAACTCTACAAAGTCCAATGCTATCCATGTTGCACTGATCCGCTGAAGTATTGTCATAGTCAACCTAACAAATTTGTATAATTTATAATGTCTAATAGTTTTTATGGCTTTAGATGATAAGTTTACCTTATATGGATTCAAAATGCTGCCAGCGCTTAAACATCGACTGGTCCAGTTGTAAAAATCTTTGCCGGGGGGTAATTCGTGAATGGCCCATCTGTGATCTGCCGAATTATTTAGAGCCGCACCATCAGCGTGCACAAGGTACTCTATTAAAATAGTAGTGTCAGCCCAGGGTTCATCTCTTGCTTGTCTCATCAATAATCTACCAACTGTGGGATATCTGAACAGGACCTGGGCAGTGAAAATTGGTTTCTGGTATTCGAAATTGTGCTCATATAGCGCCACTCCTCCACATATCCACGGCTCTGCTCGAATTTCTGATGTGGGATATTGTGTATTTCTGGCGGATATTATGGTTAAATTAATTTGAAATAAGAAAGAAATTTTAATAACGGCGGAGGCTGGGAGCTGTGAATATGACTACAGTAGAACCTCGATTATCCGTGCTCCACGAGACTAGACGAGGCACGGATAATTGAAAAGCACATCCGAACATTTATTTTTTACATATGTATATATGTATGTATGTTGTATGCGTACCAAAAAGATAGCAGAAAGGATGATACCTCTACATAGGCATGTATGTTAACATGCATTTACATCAAGCGGGTATGTATTTTAGGTATGTAACTATGTTTTTGAAAAAAAGTCAGTCACTTTGGTCTGTGTTAAAATTCTTCGATCTTTTTTAATCGTCTGACGTATTTTGCGCAAGTTCAAAATGTCGATAAGTTCCGAAGATTCTCTTTGCTCAAAATAGTCTAGTAGAACATTGGCAGCTTCTTCAGCCCCTCGGTTAGATATTCTTTTGACTGATACAGTCCCATCATTTTCTTCGTTTTGACTCTCATTTTCGGATGAATCAGGTTGTGACGTACCGGCTTGATTCAAAACTTGTACGACAATATCGTCCTCATTGAGAAGTTGATAACCTGGTTCATTTTTGTCGCACTGAGTCCATCTTTCAACTTCAGTTTCTTCAATTTCTTTTAATTCATCGGCGCTGCACACTAATTTAGTTAGTTCAATTATGGTGGTTTCTTCATCATCATGTTCTACGATGCTTTCATCTTCCTCTAGCGTCATTATTTTGTAACAAGCTTTTTTGAAGGTCATTTTTTTCACTTCACTCCATGCATTTGCCACTGTAAAAATTGCGTCTTTGATTGTGAACGATTTCCAAAACTTCATTAGATCAACTTCATCCAACAAGTTCATCAGAAGTTCTTTTCGGTAGAGGCGTTTCATTGTCTCAATAACACCTTGATCCATTGGTTGAGCAATGGATGTAACATTGGGTGGGAAAAAAAGAACAAAGAAGTTTCCATCGTCAGATCTTAGGACTGCCTCATTGGGATGAGAACGAGCATTATCCAAAAGAAGAAGTGCCTTTTGTGGCAACTTTTCCTTCTTCAAATATAACTTTACTTGAGAGATGATCTTTTTATGGAACCAATCTTGTGAAACCAATAATAGTGAACTGGGAGATTGTGCGGTTTCATGTTTTTAAAAGCGCGAGGATTTTTTGACTTTCCAATGACAGCCAGCTTCAGTCTATGACCGCCAGACGCATTAGCACAACACAACACTGTTATCCGGTCTTTACTTTTTTCATACCCCGGTGCACTTATCTCATTACTTGCAGCTAAAGTTTTTGTAGGCATTGCTCGCCAGTATAACCCTGTTTCGTCAGAGTTATATATTTGAGAAGGTCGTAGATTATTTTCTGTAATTATGGTCTCTAGCTCATAGCAAAATTCCACCATCGCTTCTTCGTCGGCACTGAGCTTTTCGCCTTGAATTGTAAGCTCTCGAATCCCTCGACGTTTTTTGAATCGATGCAGCCAACCACTGTATGCATTAAAAGGTTCCTTGATTTTTAAGCGCTAGTGAAAAATCTCCGCTTGTTTAGCACACATTGAGCCAGAAATTGGTACGCCCTCCGATCTTTTCTGCAGAAACCATTTGGAAAGTGCTTCATCGAGTTGTTGAAAAGTTTATCCTTTCAAAGATTTCCGTGCCGATATGTTTTTAAAAGAATCAGCCTGAGATATAAAATTTTGTAGTTTCACTTTGCTTTTAATGATATCGCGTATTGTTTGTTTGACAACTTCATAGATTCGTGATAATAATGCGACACTTTCACCCTTTTCACGTTTGCTTAAAATCTCTAGTTTTTGTTCAATCGTTAAAACATTTCTCTTGCGTTTAACACTGGTTGTTTCCATTTTAAAAACAAACACAAGCGTTGAAAATGTAGCAAGTAAGTCTCGCATTTCGCTATCGAAATTGTGTCATGCGCGTCGCCCTCGTGGCGTATAGAGAGTGGGGGAAAATCATGGCACGGATAATCCGTAGCCCGGATAACCCACGCACGGATAATCGGGGTTCTACTGTACCACCAAAAAATATTGTTTAATAATTCCCATTATACGTATTATAAATATGTCTGATTTCTGATTCCTAATTTGATTTGTCAAGGAGGTGTGGCATCTGCGATGGCATCGCCAGTTCGTTGGAAAACGCATTGAGTGTTATTTGTGAAAAAAATAGCAAATACTTACTTATAAATAACGAGGGATCTGTGGACTATAGAATATCTTCCTTGTAGAGGGAGAAACACGTCCCAGTAGGTTCCATTCAATTCCTGCCCATCTTTCACCAATACCGTTGCATTATTTCTTCCAAGGAGTTTTCCGGATAGATCACCAATAGAGTACTGATCCTGTGTTCCATATCCTTGAAATAAACATGTCTTTATCTGCTTCTTCCCCAAAATGCTATATTTTAAATGCATTAAAATCTAGATAGATGACATATACTATTACATAGAACAAATTCCCTATAAATTTGATTCACCTAAAATAAAATTAGGGATGCTGCCAAGCTAATTATAACATATGGGAAATATACGTATATTATTACAAGAAAACTATATGTCATAACATCATAAATATTATTGTTTATAGTTTTGTACTAGTTTTAGACTAAATAGTTTTATTGTATTTCAATTGAACATCCTACAAATTTTGTAGACGCCATCTATTGGGATCAAAACACTCATCAACAGATGTTTGACTGTTTCAGCGAATAATAATCCCTCATTGAATTTATTTGAAACGGAATATGTACACTTTTATTTTTTTGAGCAAGCTATTCATCTTGCGGGGAAAACGCAAAAGGCAAAATGTAGCAGATTGAAGCCATCTTTCCACATTCCCAAGTTTTTAATGAAGAAATATCGACGCGTTAATAAGTTCTGATGAAAAATATTATAAAGATTGCTTTTTACCCCCTTGTAACAATATGGCAGGGTTACAAATACTGTCACAGACTGTCATTTTACTTGAGCAAGTTTGGCAAATTTCATTATTCTAAATTCTTCCATTGCGGAGAAAATAAATAGAAATTTTTTTTACCCCAACTTTCGAGGGCTGTAACTTGGAGGGAAAAAATGATATAAAATACGACCCCCCTTAAAATTCAGCTCGTAATATCTTCCGAGTTAAGCCATTCAATCTTTCTTTCGCAGATAAATTTTTAATCCCCTTCAACGCTGAAAAGCTACGTTCTGTAGTAGCTTATAGATGTTTTAGTATTTTATATTGTAGTATAATTGGGCCTTTCGGAGGGCCCTTCCGTAGATCCGCCCTTGTATTTGTTATAAGGAAATATGAGGAGATGGAAAAAAGAATAACTTATAGAATGTTCCAAAAGAAACCAGAAGTTCCTCCATTTTACGATTGTCACATGTTTGCTTTGTTGGCAGATTACTTAGTTTTTTAAAAATGCCCTCAAACTTTTGAATAATGCAATTTTTCTTTGGGTCTACAAGTAAGCTCTCTAAGGGAGTGACCAAAGTTTCGGACAGAAAAAAACCCATACAATACATAAATCTAAAGATTGATACAATAAAAATAAAGGAGTGTCCTTTCCTATAAATAGTAATTAATTATAAAACTCGCTCTTAGTTCTTCAACTAAGGTATGTTATGATATGTCTATTAATATTTGAATAATTCACATTTAATATAATTATTAGTGCATTCCTAAAAGGTCACGACAATCTAGCTGCACTGACGGTAACAAGTAGCAACGTTCTTGTTATACATTAGTTACGTACCTATTAAGTAGGAACATACGATAAGTTTGATTCACTTAGGTGCACCTACCACATTTTTATTAAGGAATTTAGAGCCGTGTCTGACCTTACATTAATGAGATATTAAATAAGTATTTAGAACTGCTTACCATTTGGAGGTGAATTGTTAATGTCTCGTTTCAAAGGATTGTAGATAAATTTAGTTGTCAAACAGGAATTCTCGTTCTGTCCAACAGATTTAGCGGGTTTAACAGGCAATTCATGAATTTTATACCCGGCTACTGTTAAACTGTAAGCTATTCTGGTATCGATATCTCCCCTTGCAGTTGTAAGGTTAAAGTTAAGAAGTGTTGGCTCGAACCTTGTGTTTTGTGTCATTCTTATGTCTCCTTTTATCCCTCCCGACTGTATTATGACCCTGGAATGTAATGCATAATTTTAATTTTTACACAAATAACACCATCAATTATTATAAACAGTTAGAATTGATTTTTTAGTAGAACGGTTTAAGATTATTTTTTGATTTTTTTTATCCATTCATGTACGTTCTGATAAATCTACAATTTACATTATTGCCGCGCGAATAATTTCATGTGTTTTGTTTTTATTGACTGACAATGCATATTTTTGATTTGAGATTTCAGTAATTGCAAATTAGTCAAAAACGATTTAGTACATCAACAGTCGATGAAATCAATAAGAAAATTAGGAAAATACTCAAACTGACGCGTTGCTTGTCAATTTGAAATCTATTTGAATGATTATGTGAAGAAATGGGCTACAAATTGGAAGATAACACAAACAAAACGCCGACATTTTGAAGGATTATAGATTTATATTAAGAAACGTAATGAATTATAGTATGAAGAAGCCGTCATTATAATAATGTGGAACAAAAGTGCCACAATACAATATACAGTGTGTCTCGCTTTTCATGAATTCATCCTAAAATCAGTTATTAATAACGCGGTTTTCTTAAAATTTAGGTGGTAATATATGTTGGAAAAATTAAATATTTGGCCTAAATATTTGGTCAAAATTTAATTTTTCATTGGGGTGCGATGTTAGGTGGTAAAGGGGTGTCGATTTTGTGGCAAAGGGATATTAGGGTTGATTTTAGATAATCTTTTCTGATTATTATATAGCTCAAAATCTCAAAAATTATAGCAGAAACGAAAAACGAATTCATTTATTAAAGCACTATTTTTTTATAACTTGTTTAATTAATGCGATAACAAACCTAATCATATTTTTTTAATTCTGGTCTCTTGAAATTACCAGAATAAGTAAATAATATATTTCGTTTAAAAACGTCTACCTACTTCATATTCAGAAAGCACGCCGACCAGGGTTATTCCTGTGCACATTAATCAAAGATTACTTTGAAAATAAAAGTTTTTGTTTGACATTTGGCAATTCGTATGAATTGTCAAAAGTTAAACAGTGTCAATTATCAATGTTTTTAATAAAAAGGCACAAAATCGGAGAGTAGTTCTTAGAATTGAAGAAAAAGTTGAAAATATCCCCTTAATTGGTGATAAAGAAAGGTCTACGCGTCAGGTTGCTCGAATATTTATTCAGCGTCAATATTGATCAAGTACAAATCTGGCACAAAACCGTTGGTGACATCAACAAATTGTTTGCAAGAACCGGAACCATTTTCAAGACAAGACCAAAAAGGCACAATATAAATCGACAATATCCAGATGACGAACGCATTTTAGCAGAATATCGCAAAAATCCAAATGTAAGACTACGATAAATTAGAAAATAATTATCCAGATCTTTTCTCAAACCTGTTGCCTTTGGGATATAGCCACTCGAGTCATTCAGGCTCTCATGTATGTTGCCTGGCAAGAAGTTTTCGAAAATCTGTAAAATAATTTTCAAGTTATTCTTACTCTCTTGTGATAATACAACTGAAATATTATTCGTTTTTGCGAAACTACATATTATGAACATGAAATTTGAGATGTAATATTATATTTACCTTCCGATTGCATTGTATTGGAATAAATGAAGCAAATACTTACCTAGAATTTATGGGATGCTCGTATCGAATTTTTGCACAACCCAGGAATACATCAGGATGCTTGTTTTCGAAAAACACCAAATAGAGCCGCCTTTGTGGACCACTGATGTCACTTGGTAGTAGGATCAGCTCTTCATCTCGATACAGTGTCTTATACTTGTTTCTGTTATAATCCGTTGAAACCTTTACTTTCCCTAATCTCATATCAATATCGCCAATTCCTTTGCCTTCCCCTTCATCATCAGGGTCAAATACAAGTTGCAGAATATCGCAATTGTCTATGTGCCTGTCATTATCAGATTCCAAAATATCCGTAACGTAAATCTTCCATGAATGCTCAGTGAAATCCAAAGATTTATCGAAATTCTCTTTGTTGTGCACATGATATAAGTCAGTTGTTATCAACATATCAGTGTGATTATGTTTAGTTGAAAACCATCTAAAGTAAATACTTCCAGCAACTGGTGTAGTGAATCTGGCCACAGCTGTTTTCTCCAAAGTCTTGTCCACCATCGTAATCGAAGCACATATTGACCTGCGTGTGTCAACGTTCCTTAATAATATCGATTTGCCGTAAAAACCTAAAGGTCCGCTAATCTTCAGATCTTTCGTGGAGAACTCAGTGGTTTGATTTTCTGGGAGTATTAAATATCCGAAGGTATCCTCCATGTTAATAATCGTTTTACCTAGCTTGGTACTGTCACATCGGTTTTCTATTTCGGAATAATCAACAGGGAATTCTGTTACATACCAAGACCATACTTGAATTGGGTATTCTAATGTCGTTTGTAAGTTCGTTGTTATTTTGATTTCTTCGTTGACTTTGGTAAAGGTTATGGTACCGTGTAGGCCGTGTTCTGATATATAACTTCTTAGTTCTATCGAGGTAGCCGAACTTAAGCCTGCAAAAAATATATTATTGTAACAATTAATTGTTAATTGATTAGGGTTTGATGTAACACCCGGTATATTGGCACTCTTCGTAAATTATTTTAAAGCTGAGTGGTCTTTAAGTGCCACACTTCCAAATTAGAAAAAGTTGCATATTTAAATTGAAAAGAAAATGGTTGCACGGTGAGGATTTATAGGGAATTCAAAACAAACATATATGGAAAGGAAGCTAATTGGCGAAAATTATAGACATTCCTTGCAAAGCATTATGTTATCATCGGTGCAGCAATTGTGTCTAGACAACTTTACATTCCAATAGGACATAACAATAGGACAATTGCCCAGTTCACCACTGCAGATTAGTGCGGGACTCGTTCTTGGACAACAGCAAGTTTTGTCTTGGCTATCCAGAAGTCCCGATCTCAATCCAATTGAAAATATTTGGGGACGATTTGTCAGGGAAAGTTCATTACATAGTACGTTATTTAGACCTGACAAGCTATGAAAGTGACGAGCTGTCACAGCGTTACAACCTACTGGATTGTTTTTAAACGTATAAAATCAGAGTTTTCTTCTCATAAAATATAAAATTGGTGAAAATTAGAAAAAATCTTGTATGAAACACGTTAGGAAACACTATTTTACTCGCATCCTTTTGCGGTACTCGCTAGGGCTCGTTCCGCAGAAATCTGCTCGTTACACAAAATAGTATTTTTCCCAACTGGTTACATAAATAGCTATTCATATTAGGTTATTTAGACGTGACAAGCTATGAAAGTGACGAACTGTCACACCATTTCAACCTACTGGATTGTTTTTAAACGTATACAATTCAGTTTTCTTCTCATAAAATATAAAATTGGTGAAAATTAGGAAAAATGTTTCTTGCATGAAACACGTTGGGAAACACTATTTTCTGAAACTTCCATCCTTTTGCATCTCCTCGTTACACAAAATAGTACTTTTACTACATAAATACTGTTACATAAATAGCTATTCCAACACTTCACTTTATATAGTAGCATTGATTGTCGATTCATTGTCTAAAGTTATGAATGTAGAATATTGTTAGTTTTATTAGTTTTAAGTAGACAGGCTATATATAAAAATATTATTTATACAATTTAAAAAAAGGCCAGGGTATATTATGTTTTGTAAACTTAGTTAATGACTTCGTAAATTTTGTTTAATTTTATTTCTACGTTTAACTAAAAACAATATACGGTGTCAACAGCACCACCTGTAATCCGCCCGGCACAAAATGAACAACCGGTAATAACATTTTTGATGCAAAACTATAATAGGAATTATTTATTTTTTATAGGAATAGTTTGTTTTTGATAATAACATACTAAAAATAAGTAAAACCTAGCCGTTGTTTTTTTTATTCTACACAATTGAACGATATAGTTATTTGTGATTGACATCTGAAATTGACATTTCTTTGCCGCCACTATATTGTGTAAGACCCTGTACAAACTTTTGTGCCACATTTTAAGAAGACACCATAACGCCTAAAACCCAGAATAAAAAGTTTTAATTTAAATGTATCTACGTATAAAGGAAATAGAGACAAATATGTTTAAAAAAATTATATCTCAAAGTCAAAAAAAGCCATAGGACCCCTACGTTTTGATGACCCATAACTCAGAAACTGGTCATAGGATTGAGTGGTGCCCATGAGAACTTTTAAGGTCGAACTTGAACTGCATCATATCAAATGTTCAGAAAATTAATTTTGCCGAAAATCACTTTCATAAAGTTTATATATGTGTATTGTACTACTTACATTAAAACCTACTACACCCGTAAAGATTGCAAATAGTAGAAACGATATATTGAATGTATTGTATTGAATGTAGCATACTAACAAGTTGGTTTGTTAAAAACAGTTCTAGTACAGTTTTCGGTGCATGCTTTGAATTGTTTATAGCTGTTAACCATTGTAGGTATCCATCATTATAGTTTAAATACCATACAGGTGTTACATCAGTGCATGACTGCTCTTTGAAGTTAATATCTTTGTTACTTTGGAAACGTGCAATCGTAAGTTTCAATATTTTAAGAGAAGAGTGACATCATTTTTTAAGTCCCTGGGTCAGAAAAACCCAATGACATTAATGTCACAAGAATCACAGTCTTATATATATTTTTGTTTGTACTATTTGTGGTTATAAATATTGTATAATATTTGCATAAAAGTAATAGTTAGTTGAAAGCGAAACCAATATCTGATTTATTATGTCGTTGTAACATGATTTATCTAACTGTAGCAGATTTAATAATATATGAGACCTTCAAATTGTATCCGGATACTGGAAACTGCATTTACTTATATCGTTATAACTGAATGACCATTATTTTGTCTTGAGTTTATTTGACATAACTAGAGCGGCAAACTAATTTCACTTTCCGATCAAACCACAATATGCTCTCACTGCTCTAATAGCGTCACATAAAAAGAAAACGAATAAAATGTAGTACTCTCACCTAATACTATAATTGAGCAAACAATTATCCACTTGAAGATCATTTTTATTTGGTTTTGTTTTAGAAATATTTAAAAAATCACTTGTGAATCACATTTTGCCGTCACTATTTACGCGTGAACACTGAGCAACTAATACCAGTTTCTCAAGGTACTACTCGATGGACTACCACTGGGAATGTCGATGGCGTTTGTGAATAGAAAGCGGGAATTTGCTAAAGTTTCTCAGACAATACCTACTACCAACGGTTCTTACCTGTGTGAGTCAATGAGTGTTTACCTGTCGAGTAGAAAGAGAGCGAAAGTTGATTTCGGACAGAACCGTAACTCAAGATTTGCGTTTTTAGAACACAAGAACATTCAAGAACCTAAAGGATATGAAGATGTGTTATTAAGATGTAGTACAATCAAAATATACCTATACGAACCTTAAAAAAATTAGTACAAGCTGGGAATTTAGTGCAGATGTTACAGTTACCATCTTATTAGCTGAATATCCTAAAAGTCCCCTAAAATCGAAGAAGCTGTGCTGCTCCCGCGATATTGAAAAATAGCGGTCTGATTTTCAAATCTTTGTGTATAACTCCTTTACTGATACGAAAACAGCTTGAAACCAAAAATGTAGGCAATAATAAAAGTTTTGTGTATCCCGATTTGCAACCATAGAATAAGAGATTCAGTCAATTTATCCCCTATTCAAATTTGGGGGGTTGTTTTATCACCAGCTAAGGGGTTGAAGCTACGGAGGATTAGAAAAACTGAAACAAAACTCCCCTCAAATCAAAAGTCGACGTATCTGAGAATTGCTAGACGCTGGATCTAAAGGTGTCAGAACTGGTTTCGCAATTAGTGATAAATTATGATCTATCCACTGCTGAACTTGGAGGTGTATGCGATATGAGTGATTAGCAGCTGCTGCACTTGTAGGAGGTAAAACTGCCAAGATAAATGTGGATTGTATTTGCTGTTTACTGATCAAACGATTGGCCAAGGAAATTCATGTAAGAAATTTTCGCTCGCAAAACAGTGGAGAACTTTTAATGTGTACCTAGACATTAGTTTCAAGTTTATTTGTATCCCTCATGTGGTTCATTTGTCTGGGCCCTACGGGTTATATAAATTAAGATATACTTCCTAAAAATACTATTGGCATTTTGGAAGGTCATAAAAACAGGTGATGTGTCAGATGGTCATTATTTATAACTCTTTAAAACAAGCGGACAAACTATAGGTAGGATAGGTGGGTATGACAGCCGGGCTCTAACAAAGTCCGGCGAGAGGCAGGAAGGACCCGACATGACACCCACGGGGGTAATACACACCGGCGAAGAAAGTCAATAGCGTCAAGAAGCAAGCAAGCCTCTGTCGATGTCGGTGGGGCCCATCAGCCAGGACCAGGGGAAGCTGCGCAACTTCAGGTGACACTAATCACATTTGGGGAAGGGTCACGTGAAACGCGCGGCCTACCCTTACGAGGCGGTCTCGGCCTACATAGATATTAGGGGTAAAGAGCGATGGTGCCGCTCGGCCCCCTCTTATCGTTTTCACATCCCGAGTCAAGAATATTGGCGCGCGGTAGGTATGAAAAATGGTTTTGCACTTGGCAAACAACTAGAGATTCACGGCTTGATTTGATTTTCAAGCTACTTGACTTAACTTGAACTCAAGCCGAGGTGAAGTCAATCATGAGCAGTTGACTGTCAAGTCAAGTCACGTAGTTATTATGTCATGTACTTGAAAAATCAGTAGTTCTGGTACTACTTGATTGATTAATTGATTTTTTTTAAATAAGTATAAATACACAATAAAGGCCCATAAACATATTTTATTTATCATCAAAAAAATTACAAAGAAAATATAGTATACCGAAATTCTAAAGTCAACTGAAATGTACTGAAATTGTACGGAAATTCTGAAGTCAACTCTTTCTTTGGCAGTCACGAGTTAAGACACATGAGGGTTCTAACGCATTTATCGCTTAATCGGTTGCGAGGTTTTGTAATAGTCAATGCAGCTGTAAAAAATTCCCTTTCTATAGGCGCTAACGCTAACGTCAGTTCATCGACTATTCGTATGTTCATCTATTTCATCTTGGCGTTACATTAGGGTCTTGTTAAATGGGAGACTTCTTAAATAAACCATAAACATCTATACCAAAGTCGTCTTTAGCTTCATTTGTTTAAGGTTGACGGTCTTTTCACAACAAGAAACGAATTTTGAACTTTTCCCCAATTTGTATAAGAAAACGTTTCTATCTTATGCTGTGGTTCGAAAATGAAAACATCGCAATAAATCAAGCCTGTCGTTTTTGTATTGCATTATTCTTTTATCTCTTGCCGTTTGAACACTAATTACAAATTTTCCTTACCTAAATAAATATTCAGAATATTTCAATTTTTTTTCTACACAATTGGATCCCTATGGATCCATAATGTTTTAACTGACTTTCGTGAGACTGATAATTCTCAGAACATTCGAATTCGAATTCGGTGTCTTCATAAAATCACTTGCTCCCAAATTTATGATATGTGCAAAACATACTAAGTGACAATTTTTTTCGTAATGGATATTGTAAATAAAATGTCGGTCCATAAATAACGCCGCCTGTACCCGTCATCTTATCCACAACCTCCATACCAAATATTGCTGAAGGTCTTTATTGGGGAAAATATAATTTCAATCAAACATCAAAACGTTTGAAAATGTTTGACGTCAAGTCAAGCAGTACGGTAAAAAGTCAAGTCAAGCATTGTCAAGACTTTTTAAGTAATTTTATTTTCAATTCAAGACTAGTAAATCACAGAAATGTCAAGCTACTTGACTTGATGAATCCCTAATTAGTATGTACATATAGATAACGTTTATGAGCCTTTGGCTACCGTTTAACCTCACTCTACTTAACTTTACCTAAAGTAATTTTTGATTGTGTACGAATAGGTTAGGTACTTACATGAAGGTTTCCGTTGTTACTTAAATAAATAGAAGGGTATGTTTATTTAAAAATATTACTTTCGCTACTTCGATAATATGTTTATGTAGGTATAGTCCTATTTCTTATAAATATTGGTTGTGGGAAGGTCATCGTGCACTTTGGCGTCGACACAATAGTAAATTGATGTATATGATGTTCATTTGATAAAAGATATGTATTTCCGGTTATAATAGCACATTTTGGGATTTAGTTCTAAATTACGGTCCGTATAAATATTTGATTTATGTGATCTTTGATGTAAGTGACTTCAAACAAATTTTATACCTAATTACCTATCGAATAGTAGTGGATCTTACTGGGTCACGAAACAGGTAAAATCTATGTACACAGTAAAATCTATGTAAATGCTTCATTATACCCAAGCTCCATGAGTTGTTGTGCAAGTTGTGAGAACTTATGGGGCTTGAGTATAATGATGCATTTACATAGATTTTTCTGTTTACATAGATTTTACTTGTTTCGTGACCCAGTAAGATCCATTGATATTTGATAGGTAATTAGGTAGTTGCCGAATAGGTACCCGATTTCTATGAACACGTAACATATAATACTCTAAACTTTTCTCAATAGAAATATCCGATTACGGCTCTGTATCAGACCCTACCTGAATTTAAGAACCCATAGGTAGTAATTTTACAGATATTTTCGGGAATTTCTGTTCATTTTAATTTTCTACTAACCACTCTTCTGCCTTTTATAATTTGCTACTAGACCGGAAAACATTCTTTCGTTAATGCCCTTCTGTGAACAAAATGCTGGTAAATATTCTACATTACATTATAATGTGTGCGGTCTTCTTCGGTTCTTTTTTAATGCACCCTATGCAAGGGGATGACATATTTTGTAACGTATTCGAAAAATTTGTATTAAACTGTATTCGATTGTTACCGATGTGCTATTTAGTAGTCAGTAGTCAAGTTCAAACAAATGATAATTTTTCTAATAACTTAGTTCTGCCCTTTTTGGTAGAATGAAGAATGCAATAATAGCTATAATAAAATCGCAACAGAATATTAAAACAGAAACAAAACATAAGGAATATATACACTCGGTTCCAAAAAAAGTGGTCCACTGGTAAATCGATTAAATAGTTTTGTTCTTTCTGTGTGTGTAGCTTAAATTGCCTGTCATGCTAAAAGGTACGGAATAATTTTTTCCCATCCAGCATGGAAAATATTTTGGTTGCAGCGAAGCACACATATCAGAAAAGGTTTTCGGCTTAGTTTTCTACAACTGGCCTAGTTGAAATGGGTTTTCAGATTGATATTCTTCGTTTTTAACAAAATTATACTATTTGTAATATTTGTATGTCAAAATCAGCTAAGAAAGTAGGTCTACAAAAATGAAAAAATCAAAAGTATGTTACATAGATACACAATAAAATCTAAAATTTGTTAATGAATATTTTTTAGACACTTTAGAGATATGATGTTTTATCTAGTATTGTAGTAATACATTTGTCTTAGATCGAATACTTCAGCCTTTGAAAATAATGTGAGGTTGGATGAATACTGTGAGTTTCCACTCATTATTGTTTGAGATACTCTTTCTGTAGAACAAGAGATGCGAGATGAGTTTTTAGTGCACCGTTCTATACTAATACACCTCATGTGTTTCGACTAAGATGTGGTAGAGCATTTTCAATTGTTCAAATTGAAGTGGAATTTTTTAGGTACCTAAAGCTGTATAGTACGCCTTGTATTTTTTTATTAAGATGGTTGACACCTAAGTATTTTATTTCAAATCTTGGTAAATCATATATCCTTTTCCCTGGCTTATTACTTTGATTTGCTTAAAAGGGGTAAATTTTGATGTTATGAAGTCAGATTTTGTTAGTCAGTCAACAGATTTTTTTATTTTTTAGGTCATAGATTATATTTTTTAGTTTATTTATATCCACAGAATTTAAAGCAATTCAACTGGGTATCACATAACTATTTAAGCCATTAAGGAGGAATGGGAAAACGTGCCACAAAATGACATCAATAACATAGTCTTAAGTATGCCAAACCGATGCTGGGAAGTTTGGAAGTTTTAACAGGCGAGGGCCTAGTCGATATTAAACCACCTTTACCTAGTCGATTTTTAAACCACCATCCAGCTGGCTAGATTTATATTAATTCAAGATTTAGATTAATTATTCTAATAAAATTAAGATAGGAACTTGCAAACCATTTTTCTCTATCTGAAACGTTTTCGAGAAATATTAGATCAAATTGAAGAATTTCGATTACCAAAGGTAATCCGGTGGTGACTTGATGGTTACAATACTTAGCCAACATTAGTTACTACCGTAGGTTTTTTAAATGTTTTATATAGGGATTTACCGTGTAATTACAACGAAATTGTAATTATGATAATACTCATCTGATCTGAAAAAAAAACAGTTTCGAGGTCCTATTTGTCTAAGGTTTCCCTTCACAGATGTAAAATATTTTAATTATACAGAATTTTGCACACAGCTTATCTAAAGTTACAGACTTTTTGTGACACATGCTTATTAAAAGTTTTCCCCGGGCACCCTGTATAAGAAATGACAATTCGAGCTACCGAGACAGTTAGATGCATGCAAGCTTACTTGAAAATAAAAAATCCCTTACTTACTTTGTTTAAACACTAAGATTCATTTTCAAGAAAATATCGTAATATCAATAATACCAACGTATATTTGAAAATAAGCAAGATATCAAAAAACGGCGAAATTTATTTTTTGAATTGGTCCATAGGCTACCGTGGTATAACATTTTTTTTCTCGTATTTGGTTTTCCTAAATTCTCAGTAAGAATGAAATTTTGATTTTTTGGAGGGGTTTAGTTTTTACTCCGTATATTCCGTTTTTGAGCACGATTAAAACATTTATATTCGTATTCATTAATTACCATTTGCCATTTATTACAAATGAATTTTCAAAAACATCCTGAAAACCGTATTTTGATGTTCCATATTATTCAGAAGATATAATATGCAGCCAAAATTACATTAAAATGTTGAATTATTCAATCCTCTTGGCCAGCAGTGTATTTCGATACCACATGTGATAATGTTACACAACTGATTTTGTATTATACACCCAGCTTTGGTTTTAGCTACATATTTATACTACGTAACTTACATTTTAATAATGATTACGAATAATGATTACCTACCAGATTCTTAGTTATAGTTAGTTATAGTTATTTTTGAATTTTGTCGTCTAATAAAATTCAAATCTTGGTCTTTTATGTTTTTATTTAAATAATGAATATAAATGAACAAGATGAGACAATAGTGTAAATAAAACTAAATATTGTAATAGAAAATTCTTGATTTATTTAATTTGTCGCGTGTTGTCAAAGCGACGTAACGGAACATAAATGTTTGCCAACTAGCACAAGGAGATAGGTAATACACATTATACACTTAATGTTGGAATATATGAATTGTGGTCGTACTAGTCGTACCACAAATTTATGATAATGGAACTTTTTACGATGAGTAGGTAACTATATAGTTACAAGATGATTTGTTGGTGACATGATGATGAAGAAGAGTTTATGCGGCTTCACCTTCACCTTCGTCTTCAGCGGCTGAGGTAAGAAGGGTGATAAGTGCCTGGGTGTCGATCCTTCCATTGTCATCGATTTCCATGGCGTCGAAGGCGTCATCGACTTCTTTCGATGAGAACTTTTCTCCCCAGGTCATGAGGGCGTGTCTGAATCTAAGAGAAAACATTACTTGTTAAACTGCTTAATTCAGGCAACATAGATATATCTGTATTATTAAGTTAAAGTATAATATGAATCTTTATTATATTACGATTATACACACCTCTCGCTGTCAATACTACCATTCTCATCAAATGATTTGAAGGCAGCGACGACAACGTCATCATCATCAGTACCACCGGAGTCAGCCATACGAGTACCAAAAAGACCCAAGAGCTGGGTGAAGTTGATTGGTCCAGAAGCCTCGTTGATCATCTCATCGAGTTCCTTTTCATTGGAGAGTTTACCAACAGCATCAAAGGTGGCTCTCAAATCGCTCTTGCTGATGATTCCATCCTTGTCGGCGTCCATAAGTTGGAAAGCTTCCTTGAACTCAGCCACTTGACTCTGGGAGAACATGGAGAACACATTGGAACCAGAGCGTTTAGCTTTCTTGGAAGAACTCTTGGAGGAGGTCCTGGTTTCGGCGGCTGGTGCGGGTGCTGGGGCGGCATCTGCTGCTGGTTCTTCCTTCTTCTTCTTCTTAACCTTCTTCTCCTTGTCCGCCTGCAGAATAAATGCTATGTATTACTATGACGGATAATATATTGTAAAGAAAATAAATATTAACGTAGACGCCACGTAGGAAGCTGAAGTGACTTGTTGAATACACCTAATAAGAATGTAATATTATCAAAGGTCCGCTCTTAAGCTAAATAATCAGACCCTAAATTGTATCAGGTTAACGTTTTATTAAAGATTTTATGGTATGTGTGTTTTTGTTGATACAAATTTTACTACCTACTAGGTATGTAGGTAATAAATATTAATATGTATCAATATATGAAAATGAATAAAAGAACTTGGGCGAAACTTACATTTAGTATATCAGCATATGTCTTTTTGATGCCTTTAATAATAAGTACTAGGAAAGTAATCAATGCCTTACTTAAATATTACATAAACCTGCATTTTGAGATTTTGCTGGGTTTAAATAAATTATTTAGAACTTATTTAGAGCTGACGAGAGAAAACTAAAGCCAAGACCCAAATTCTAAAATGTTCCCGTTTATTCACGAATGTTTGGCAGAAAACCAAGTTCATTATAAGGATGAACATTTTATAAATAGAACAAGAACGCGGTCATGTTACCAGTGGCTATTTTTAAATTATAGGACGTTACTGGGATTGAGTTATGTAATATCAACCTTTTCTATTTTAAGTTTAATGTAAATTTTTGGTCTATATATTTCTCAAAATGTAATAATTCGGCTTGTAATAATATCACTCTTATTTTACTGTTGGTATGTTCAATACCAGTAACTAATGATTTATCTGCAAAGTCAATTTGAATTAAATAAAAAAAATTGTCCAATATCCGACGTCAACAGAATATTTAGTGTAGTTATATTCAATATCCGTGTTCAAACCAGTACTATATTTTATGTAATAGTTTTTTTCAATGTTCCTTAAAATCTTTAAAGTTGCTTTGATCAATATATCATGTTAAACATAAAAATTACATGTTAGGTATTCAGTATAATATATGGTGATGAATTTGAATTTATATTTTTTTAGAACATATTTATCGCTAAATATTACGTGATTATCGTGTTACAAGAAATTATAGTAGATACATTCATCATTAGAGATATTCATTTGATGAAAAATTTGTAGGTATTACCTTGAAGTATCACACAACTACGAAAACCCATGAAAATAAATAGAGGAGATTCCAATACTGGGGATTTTGAGATTATTTTGACAGAAGCTATTACACATCCATTCTATACAAAGTACTAGATAGATAACCTGATTTATAAAATAAAAATGTTTCAGTTTGTAATGCTGCTCGTGTAAAATTATAAAATTGTTTTATTGAACAAACCAAGTATGGTGACTAATAATTGATAACGAAATTCTACTAGATTTTACAAAATATTCTAACCCAAATTTACACGCGTTTTCATATTTTTATTATTTTCAGGATTTTAATAATCTTTGTAGTGTGTACTATTTGTAAGCCCTAGAGGCACTATAGGAGGCACCTGAAAATTATTAATTACTGTAAATTTGTAATACAATAAATGTACAATTCTTGATTGTTCAACTGACTGAATATTCAACAAATAAATAAATATATGATTAAGTTTTCTTGTATGAAACTACTTATTGTACTTGTACTTATTGTACTACTTATTGAAACTACTATTATTTGCTACTACCTACATCACTATAGCCACTACAAAGGTTAATTTATTCTAAGACGATTAAGATTGATGTTTTGACTTAATTGATATATGCAATACTGGCGAAAACACTGTAGTAACTCAAAAAATAATCCCAAAATAATATACACTACACAACATCACAATATATGATGAATTGTCACATAGAGTGTCCAAGGATAAACACTATTTTTCAAAATGTCACTGTCACTTTCCACTGGATATAAATTAATCCGATGTTATTGCGGATATGCTTTCGAATATTAAACTTACCATTTTGTCGCTGATGTTAAATTCTCCAAGTAACACCCGCAACTGAATAGGTTCAGGCGCAGCTTTCTTAAATAACTTTGGACGTCGTTTTGGCGACGCGTCGCTAGGCACCCATATGCTTTGCGCTCACCTTATATAGCTTCACTTAGAATAGATATCGGTATGTATAAGAGCTCCTGAAATACTATAGGAGAATTCTGCTCATAATATGTTCGGGCCCAAAACGTTGAATCATATCAGGTAGTAGAAAGGTGAGGTGTATCAGAATCTGGGTTTACTTCTCATGTTGTTTTTCATTGTTTTATTAAGATACACATAAAAATAATTCGTTTGATTTCTCCTTATTTGCTAGCTACATGGTGGGCATTAGATATATTTAATTATTTGCTTGTATAATTCACTTGTAGTCCAGTAAAATTAGATCCAAAAAAAGTTTTTCTAATTTTGACATTTGAAGTGGCACTTTTCAAAACCCTTTGACGTTAGGAAACGTCTTACGTTTCACAACCATTTACGAAAAGCAAAATTTTTCGCAACTGGTTTTGTAAAGTTCATTTCATAGTAGGTTATTTAGACCTGACAAGCTATCAAAGTGACAAGCTGTCTCACCGTTACAACCTATTGGATGGTTTTTAAACGTATCAAATCAGTTTGTCCTCCTTTCTTCTCAAAAAATATAAAATTGGTAAAAATTAGAAAAAATATTATATGAAACTCGTTGGGAAATACTATTTTGTGTAACTCGCATCCTTTTGCGGAACTCGCTAGGGCTCGTTCCGCAGAAATCTGCTCGTTACACAAAATACTTATTTTCCCAGCTGGTTACATAAATAGCTATTTGAGGACCTTCATTTGGTCCTAAATGCGTGTAATCGTGGGAGTTTGCACCATCCCAGAATGTGAGCATAACTTTTTTCAGTTTTTGCTTGTAGCCGGAAAACGATGCGTCGTCGGGCGGAAAATGTCATCACATTCTATATTAAACAGGGTTCAATTCTGCGTCGAATGAACATCTAAAACTTCAAAATTCGGTTCAGTGGGTATAGGCGAAATAAAATATTAGAAACCGGGAAAATTTCTTATTTCGGTGTAAACTTACATTTTGCGGCTTTCCAAGGCCACATATAAAAAAAAAGTTAGGTCAAAGTCATTTGGAAGACATGTGACATCAATTCAAAATTGTTTTTTTTCTGTGTACATTTTCCATAAATATGATGTTTGTGGCCTAAATTTAATGTATTGTGAGGGTGGAGAACATTTCAACAAGTCCATTCTGCTCAAGCTCTGACAATTTCTCATGGAATTGTTACATAGCGCTCATGAGCGCTGATTTGGAGCTATCCTACATTATTCAGCATAGCATAGATTCTCGTCATCAGTAATGGTAATTGTTGACAATACAGTTCTTGCCAGTGCCAGGTGAACTAAAATATGACCTCTGACACCACTTGAATATCGTGCCCCGTCATCATTTTTTCTGTAGATTGTCTTGCGTATATGGTGCGAAGGACATCCTGCAGCTGCCTACCGTCCATTACATATCCAATACCACCCATAAAAGACATCAACAGGTGGAAGCCATCTAGCCAAAAGGTGGTGGAAGCCAAAAAAATACATACCTACATAATTTGTAGGAAATTAGGAAAATTTCAATATTTTATCGGCCGTCCCCTAGCTCTTACAACTGTTGTAACTCTTCTTGGCATTTCCTCCGCTAGGTCGTGCGAAAACTGCTTGGGAATAGCTTACCTACAATTCTTCCTGTACTGCATTCATCAAACTATCCAAATTCCTCATTTGACCTTCCCTTTCGTTCACATTCCTTTTAATTCTACTTCAGGCATGCTCGATCGGATTCATATCCGGAAGCGAGGGTGGCCAATCCATTCTTTTAATATTGTAAGCTTCCAAAAACGTGGTGACGATTGTAGCGCGATGAAATTTTGCATTGTCACCGACTAAAATTAAATCGCCATTTCAGCATAGAGGGCAACAATATCCATAATGCACGAATCTCTATATCGTTCACCATTCATGTTTTCCCCTCTCAGTACATATCACTAATTCAAGTTCCTCAATCATGCTTATTCCACCCCAAGTAGTACACCTCCAAAAGCCATCCTTGCATCTATGTGGTCTTCCCTAAATATTTTGTTCCTTTTTCTCCACACCAAGACACGCCCATCCGAACAAGAAAAACCTACTTTCATCCTTAAACAAGCAACTGCTCCGCTTTGATTCCCCAGTGTTCGTGGTCCACCGCAGTCGACCAGCCCGCGGTGTTGAGGTCCTAGCAAATGGCAAGCTGCTTGTCTTCTGACCGGAAGTTCGTTTTCAAGAAACCTTCTTCTTATAGTCCGGCCACTATGAAATAGATGGCATAGTTTAATTATGAAGGGCTAATTATCAAGAATTATATGCAATTGTACGTCCGTCTTCGTTCTGAATTAGTCTATATCAAATATATTAATATTGGTCTATATTTTCTGCATTGGCATAAGTGACATGTCACGCAAAGAGGATATTTTATCATAAATACATACAAAGTTGACGTAAAATATGACGCGCCTGGCGAGTGAATCTTGTGAAAACCTATTGCGCAGTGAAAGGGTTTTATGCAATGCAAGCAAGGAATATCTTGAAGTACTCAGAAAGAACTAATTGTTCGAAAGCAAGTTGACTTATACTTAAAGTCTCATAATTCCAGATTTCGAGGGGTAACTTAGATTTGGGTCACTTTTAATGCAACGCTGTATATTGAATGTTTGTGTTGAGTCGGTTATCATCCCCGTCTCTTCTTAACTGAAGTTTTAGCTTCGACATGAGCCCTAGATTTTGAAAATCGCTGGACGAGTGAAAAAGTTATCACTGCATGACCAAAAAGTGGACGGGATATTCAAAAACCGTCTCGATGTATGAATGAGGTCCATCTTTATGTCACTAGTGTTGAAATTCTGGGAAAAAAATGGGTTGAAATGGGATCATGTCGTACTTTCAGAGGTTTTGCACCGTTTTATTTACCACTCTGTAGAAACTTTATGTAAAATACCTAATATTAACAACAGCAAGGACTGGTAGACAATGATTGGCCTAGCTAACACTTCAAACAGAAACTGAATCTCTGGCAACAATCCAAATTTACTCAGGTCCAAAATTAGGGCAAATTTGACGGTATAATATTTATTTTGTACATCAGTACCTATACTTACTCATACCTCTAGGTTATACTATTCAGTTTCTCGTTATCTTAAATTTCTATAAAATTACATATAAGCTAATATGAGTGAGCTTTAATTAGATAACTCAACTTTTCACTGAACCAAATACCTATAAAGAACTGTAGCCGGGGCTGAATCGACAAGGGTATATTTAACCGCCCGATGCCTACTTTTTTGAGGAAATCTTCCTCAAACTAAATATGGTCATTTAAAAAATATAGGTAATTATTTTTCAATCCCGAATTACACCAGATAGGTACTCTACAAATTAGAGAAGATGTCATATTAAAATAAAAAAGAATTGTGTTTCAGCATTTTTTGGAAAACACACTATTTATATATTTCCATTATTCATACGTCTGGGACGCACTGTATAGGGTACAATAAATTAAATCGACGACTTTTTACGCGAATTACTCGACTTTGCGACCCCCCAAAAGCCTAAATTTTTATCGGGGGTAAATGTATAAGACCATTTTTTTAAGAATGAGTACACGTTTCTTCGGAGGGACACTATCAAGTTTATTACAAAGGAGTGAAAAAATCGGGAGATCTTACTTATTTACGATTAAACAAAAATTTAATTTGATACCTATAGAAGTTTTTATTGAAATTACTTTTATGAGCAATGTTTAGGTACTGACTCTTTATTACTCTTGAATATTACTGACTATGCAACACTTATTTCTCCGTAGGTATTATTGATTACTGTCTCTTTCGGGTAAGATATAATGTATATTTTCAATGCAATAAATAGCAAATAATGTATCAAAAGCTACGACGATGCTTATAAATATGAATCTAAAGCATTTGAAGGCCCAAAATTTTTCAATCAACGCTTAGGTAAGGTACTCTTTATTAATCTACCCTTGTCAGTTTTTCAAAATATCTCGCAAACGAAGCAAAATTTCGATATACTTTATATGAAACTTTTTGTAGAGAATTAGAGAATGAATCACAGAAATATTTAGACAAATCGAAAATAATGAATGCATTTTGTTTTATGATAAGGATAGTTAAGATAGAATGTTTAAGTGATAAAAATATAAAACTATTTTTATAGTTACATACATTTTAGAGTTACATACATTTTGTTTGAATAGTTATTTATTATCATTCGATACACTTAAAACACCTTTTTTTATTGAGTAAAATAATAATTGTTTCAACAAAATAAGAATGAATGCAGACTCAAAAAATCTCAAACTCAAATCTCAGACTCAAAAAGAGTTATAGTCATAAAAGCAAAAAAATTAAAAAAAATCGAAATTTTTGGCTTTTTTTCTTTTTGTTTTCGGCATAAAATTTAATATAAATTATATAGAAATTTTGCTTCGTTTGCGAGATATATTGCAAAAACTGGTAAGGGTGCATTTTAACTCATATACTCATATGGCTATATTTACTCGTCGTAGGTAGGTACTAATTAAACAAATTTACTATATTTTCACAAAATTGTTTTATTTTATATCTTGGATTAAAAATGGACATTCGTTACATGGACATACGGACAAATTTATTGTATGAAATAAATAGAAATTGTAAAATGTAAAAGTAGTATCGAATAGCGGCAAGGGACCTATACCATATAGCCAGCTTTACGCGTTACTTAGCAACTGATCATTGAAGCGTGAGTAATGATTTCACTATAAATAGTATAAATAGGGTAGATTTATAGTTTAAGATTAGTTTTAATCGTCTCCGGATGATGCCAACTTGGTTGGCGAAACGCGCGTCGAGCGAAGTGAAAGTGTTTTGGGGTTTGTGGAAACTACTCCGAGTGTTATGAAATAAATGATAAAATTTGTAAATGAAAAAAAGTATGCATCGGCCGGGAATCGAACCCGGGCCGCCCGCGTGGCAGGCGAGCATTCTACCACTGAACCACCGATGCTACACAAAATACTTCATTGCCAATGTAAAGTAGACGCATTTTGGTGATGACCCTATTATCATCATGCGGTATTAATCAATTTAGTAATGTATCTATCTATGATTAAGATGGACTTAAAAATTGTTTTGTAATTAAGTATTACATTTATGCCGTTAGCTATATGATAAAAATATAAGAGGAAATAAGTTAATTAAATTGAATTTTGCAAGTTGCAGACAATAAAACACCAGTCTTTTACATCTTATTTATAATAAAACAGCTATATTTTACAATATCTTATTTATTTTTCCAATCGTGTGGTATAGGCTTCAATCAACGGCATGGGTTAGTTTGGTTGAGAATTATTATTTCACTTTCTTAGGTCTGTATCCAAATATTGAGGACCCCACCCTGACATTTGTACTGCCTAATTCAATCTAAAAACACACTCAATTAATAGAATGGAAACAAACATATATTTAAGTCGGTACCTACCGCATGTTCAAAGTCATCAGACATTCCCATCGACAAATGGATGGTTTTCCAGTCTAGTTCAAATATTTGGCAAATTTCATCCCTGCACCTTTTCAGGCAGAGGAAGTCAGGATTAGCGCCATCTGCGGTATTAAAACCTAAACGCCCAATAGTCATCAGGCCATCTAGCTGCAAGTTGCTACATTCATTCAAAATATATTTTGTCAGATTGCAAACTTCTGTAGGGTCAATACCATTTTTCTCTAGAAAAATTGCACCACATTATAAAATATATTTATCACAATTTACGTAATTTTAGAAAAATAATGAAAATTATAATTTCCCGATTACCTTCTTCTTCGCTAGTATTTACTTGAATCATTACTCTTAACTTTGAGTCAGGCGGTCCAAATTTTGGCCAATTTTTGTTCAATGTTGTGGCCAACTTTTGTGAATCCAAAGTTTCAATCATAAATATATTTGGAAGACCTAACACTTTATTCACCTTATTATTTTGTAAGTGTCCTATAAAATGCCATCTTATGTCTTTACACTTCTCAATTATCTCAGCATTATTTGCTTTTTCTTCTAATTCTTGTACATAATTTTCACCAAAATGCCTTTGACCTTCTTCATAGGCCTCGATAATTAATTTAACAGGCTTGGTTTTACTAACAGCCACCAATCTTGGCTCAACACATTGGAGTTCCTAAAAAAAAAATAGAAATGTTTATGACTAAGGTTATAGTTGTACTGGTTTAGATACTTACAGAAATTCTGCTTTTGCAAGCCTCTTCTATTCTACCTAAAATAAGTTTTAAGCCCTTTCTCACGTCTACATCCGTCATTTTTCTTAACATAAGTGAAGTAATATTTCTGAAATGTATTTTATTTACAATGTCTTACAACTAACCATGAATTAATCCTACCTTAAACAAATATAGTGACAGATTATCTTGAAAAAAATAGAAATGTTTGTTTATTTTATTCATTTAGTTCCTCTCGACATCTAGACGTAATGGGATAACTAAACGTTTTCCTCTATAGATATCTTGCTTTCTTGCACATATTAATATTGTGTACCCTCATTATTAGAGGGCGTTCGTCTCCTCGAATATGGAAATCTATAATTGCATATTATTTAGCAAAGGAATCTATTTTCTAATCTATTACCCTATCGAAGAGCAGCATTCTACATTATCTACTAGATAGTTTACTCTATATTTCACAAGAGGGCAAACGCACTTCTTTAATATTCAGTAGTGGCAGAGATATACATCTCTGGTAGTGGCCTACTCCGTGTCCCGCACGAAGAAACGTCTCTTTCCCCTGTTGAGGTTTCATGTGGGAAATCGAGAGGTCGGTAGTGTCTAGTTTTTTATATACAGACACTACCGTGTGTACAGATTTATTTATTTATTACTAGCTTTTATCCGCGCGTATTTAACATATCAATAGCCCGCTCGGGCGTTCTGAGCCCGCGCGACAGACAGTCAGCCTTTGTGATATTAAGTTCTGGGAGGGGAAGGGGTGGGAGGCGCGGTACTAGACATATTCACATGTACTGGATACATGCGGAGGTTATTAATTACTCGAAGCAAGGAAAAATACTCGAGAGATTTACGTTAATAATTAATTATTTATTAATTGGATATACTTCCCTATTTGAATCGGATTTTGCTCACAATTTCATGATTTTTAATTCTTTTGCGCGGATCCCCAACTCTTTTTCTAAAGTAAAAACGGCCTAAGTTACTCCTTATAAGGTCAGCTATCTGCCAGTGAAAGGCCCGTCAAAATCGGTCAAGCCGTTTCGGAGATCGGATTTTGTTCACAATTTCATGAATTTTAATTTTTCTACGCGAAACCCTAATTATTTTTCTAAAATAAAAGTAGCCTAAGATACTTCTTATAACATCAGCTATATGATAGACAGGCAGACAGACAGACAGACAGATAATAGATAGGCAAAACATTTAAAATGAAAACAAATACAGTATATACTTTCATATTCAGTAAAAAGCACTTCAATTTTATTTATTAGTATAGATCTGGATCTGGATCTGGAATATGTCCGGAGTGCGGATCGAGATCCGCTGCACTTAGGCCCCATTGGGCCCCTTGTGCTTCCTCCGTGAGGGAAATGTCTCCCTAGGTCATCGACCAGCCCAATGTTGTACAAAAGGTGATGATGTTGCCCAGGGGCATTTCCCTCAAATTGGCCATAGATGGCCAACGTTCCCCCAATATGGATTCTCTGGTCGATGACACGGCAGGACATTCGCAAAGTACATGCTCGATCGTTTCATCTTCTTGTTCACATCCTCTGCAGATGGGTGTGTCACTTTGTCTCATGTTATAGAGGTGTTTCCTTACCCGGCAGTGTCCGGTTAGGATTCCTGTAACAAATCGCAGTTTACCCCTGGACATTGCCAGATAGTTCCTCGCCGTCTCTTCGCTGGGATATCTCAAGAGATTTCTTGCCAGCTGACAGCTACTTGTTTCATCCCATAACGTCTTAAATTTTATGTGGGTGTTTTCCTTTATTAATTGAAGTTTCGCTGCAACTGGTAGCGTACTTGAAGGACCAGGCCCAAGGATACTCAGGTTGGCTGCCTTCTTGGCCAGTTTGTCAGCTTCTATATTGCCGTTGCATTGTGAGTGTCCTTTGACCCAGCATAGGCAGATGTTATTCATCTGACATGGTCTCACAAGTGCTTGGTGACATTCCCATGTTGATCCTTTAGTTATTTTATAATTTTTCAGGGCCAGTAGTGATTGTCTACTATCTGTGCAGATTCTTATTGTCTTGCCCGTTATTTCTCTGCGAGCAATCTCTTGTGCGGCTATGGTTATACCAGCGAGTTCTGTTTGTACTACACTGGCATTTTTATAAATAGTCCAGCTGCATCGGAGTCGCAGATTCCTGGAATATATACCACAGCCTGCTCCATCCTTTTTCTTTGATCCGTCCGTGAAGACATAGTTTACACCTTCAACGCCGGCCTCGTCTTCACCAGTAGTGTGTATGGTGTAAGGTTTATCAAAGACAAGCCGAGGCGGAATACCATCTGCACATGCCTGTAAAAGGGGTATCTTTCTGACAGCCTCAGTCCACAGGCGGCTTCTGGTTTGGCCACAGCTTGCATTTGGTATTATGCCAACAGATTTAAGGCGAGTCATGGTAGTCAGAGCCACTTCTTCTAGATGTAGGTCTAGTGGTGGGAGACACAGCATTATCTCCATTGCTCTCGTTGGTGTTGTTCGCATGGCTCCGGTTATGCTCAGACAGGCAACTCTTTGTACCTGGCCTAGCTTGAGTTTTGCTGTTATTTGTTGACTCTTGGGCCACCAGACAACAGCTCCATAGGCCAACATTGGTCTTATGATAGCAGTGTAAATCCACAGGACCACCCTGGGTTTCATTCCCCAGGTTTTCCCTACTGTCCTGCGACACTGCTCGTATGATATGTAGGCCTTATTTATTCTTCTTTCGAGGTGAAGATTCCAGTTTAATTTAGCATCGAAAGTTACCCCCAAGTATTTCACCTGTTGTGCAAAATTTAGTGCTGTGTTTAGGAGAACAGGTGCTCTCATTGGCTCCAGTTTTCTTTTCCTTGTAAAGAGTACCATTTCCGTCTTCCTGGGGTTGACGGATAGGGCATACTCCTCACACCAATTTTCGATTATTCTTAGGGCCATCTGCATTCTTTGACAGATAGCTCCTTCGAATTTTCCATTAAGCAGTATCGTTAAGTCATCTGCGTATGCAATTATGTAGAATCCTTCCACGTTGAGGTGGTTTAGGAGGCTGTCAAGAACCAGATTCCATAGCAGTGGTGATTAGTATAGATATAGATTTAAAAAACCGGTTTTAGAAATAAATGAGAGTGACGCATACCCGCTGTCTTTGTCTTCCGCAGTTTAAACAAACCCGTTGTCTTCGTCTTGGCCCTTGAAACGCCGGCGCCGTGTGAGTCACGCCGTGTGAGAATATAAATACTTAACAGTAATAATTATTTATGTTGCCTATGGTGTCCTGCTATTATGGTACAGAATAAACTAAAAGTTAATTATTTGATGAAACAACGTTTTGTGTGCCAGTAGATATACGCAATATAATAAAATTTTGTTAGTATAGGTACTAACACTCATATTATGATGGCTATCTAGGTATGCATAATTACAGCGCCGTATCTTTTTGCGCACAGGGCAGGGGTACAGTTTTTCACTCCTAATATTTTGCAAATAAGTCACTAAAAAAAATAGATATGTAAAAATGGTGAATGTGAAACAAAGAATTATTGAAATTATTGAATCACGTTATTTATTATACCTTGACATGTAAGAACAGTTCCAATGAAGATAGAATAACATATTTTGCCTCGCAAGACACGCGTCTGAATGCGCCCCTCTCAGGCGTGCTCCCCTGAAGCAGGACCCTTCGCCTCCCCCCTGTTGCAGCGCTACTTTTACTGTCCAATGAAGGGACTTAGAGTCAACGTCTTTATCTACAAAGGCCAATTGTTCTTGTAGCAGCAGAGACAACCAAGAGACGGTGCGCCAATATTCTTGGCTATAGATGTGACGTCGATAAGAGGGGGCGGAGCGGTACCATCGCTCTTTACCCCTAAGAGCGACGGCAAGTACATGTAAAATTTCTGTTCTGCATTACGGCATCGCGCAATGCGCATCGGTCTACTCAAGAAGTATAAACAGGAAAGGAGTGCTCGGCTCTAAAATGGATCCGTAATATTTGAATGGGAAACATTCTTATTCTGCATCACATTCACCATCCAATTGTTTTATGATATGACGAAAGGTATATAGTGTGATCATTATTTTGTTATACTACATGATAATGTCATAATATGTTGGGCGATATATATAAAAAAAAATTTTTCCTTAAAATCCTGGAAATCGGTTATACTTGACAACGCTGTTAAAAATGCGGAAGCAGGTGTGAAGGGATCGATATAATGAGGGTTTTTTGCTCGGGTTTTTATGTCTCATATTTCTATGTTACAAACTATACCTCTGTGCAAAATATAAGCAATGTGTGCCAAATAAGTACGACTAATACATTTTAAATATAGTATCTACCTGTTACTGGAAAATCTGACAAATGTAGCCTAATATGTTCGGCAAATACGGAAAATATCTGGTACCTACCTAAATGTTTAGCAAATAAGAGGCAAATATGTACTGGAGAGGGCTGGAGCCTTCACTGCAAAAATCCCTGACAAATGTGGTTAACAGGTACAACAAAATATGCATGTCGACGCACTAATTTATTAAAATACCTCACGACCCGAGTGATAAGATTAACATTTTGCACTAATGTCTAGATTGTTGGAAAATCGGAACTACGGAAGTAGACTTTTTGAAAAAAATTTTTGAAGACGCCAATCGAAGAAACGAGACCGAGAACTGGAGCGGGGGGATCACTTTCCAGCAGAAAGTCTATGGCGGTTATGTCGCAAGACCGTTACATACCTTCGTCTCGAATCTGAAAAAGCCTAATCTACCAAACTCATGATTTCACTAAATTTGTCACTAATGGAACACTAGTAAACCAATTATCAAAAAGGAGTTTGTGATTTACATTTTTTTAGATGGTTTCCGATAGTTTTACGACAACATTGCTACTTAATCCCAAATTTGACACGTCAGGAGGCAAAACGTTGCTTTGAGAACATGCGAAGATGTCAAAGTCATAGCTAAAACCAGAAACTCCACTAAGAACAAAGTTCTTGTATCCCCATTTATGTGGTTTTTTTAGGATTATGTTGCTTTAGCTGAGATCTAGCCTTAGTAGGAATTATTTGTTCGTCTATAGCTAGGAATTCTTCCTTGGGTACTAAAAATACTTACTAGTAGAACGTTCTTTAATTTTCGAAAGAAATGGGCGGATTTTGAAAAGTTTGTCATATCCAGGCTGACCATTTGGAATAATTTGAGTGTTATCATTGAAATGTAGGAATCGTTTTATCTCCTCAAATCGGTTGCAAGTCATCACTTCAGATATGGCAGGATGTCCTAAGGTACTATTCCAGTAACGTCTTGTTGCAGGCAACTGAATAGTAGACATGTAAATACATATTCCATTGAACTGTTCTTTTATGTTTGTTGGCTTTTCAGGACGGCACTGGGTACCATATAGATTGGTTTGTTCCGTTATGTATTCTATAATACTTCTTGGAAATAGATATTTAAAAAACTGTACTGTGTTTCCAATTCCTTAATTGTGTGTAAATCCTCACTGCCTAAAAACTTTACTTCCTCTTCAGGCCGTACTAGATAAAATGTTTCTTTGTTTTGGGTCATATATGGCACATGATGCGGTAAAGGGTTCTGTAATCTAAATTGTACAAATCGTAAAACATATTTTTATTCATAATAATTCTCCTCCAACTAACAAACACGGGAAACATAAAAGCGCATTCTAACATCACAACCACAATTCCACATACCTATATTTATTATATATATATTGCCGGATTAAATATTCCACAAAAGTTTGCTTTTTACTAGTTACGGATTGTCTTACTGGCAATTGTTGTGGAGTGGGCCTTCCAAGACTTTTTGTTTCCAGTTGATGGATGGAAGATCGGCTAGTAAAAGGCTTACCTATCCAACAACTTTGCGCATAATTCATTTATAGGTACGCTGCGAACTCACCGCTGCTGGACGGACAAATACTGACTTGGTTGCCACCGGAATGCAACATAGTTGAGCTTATGGGAGCAATGGGAAGGATCTTTTCGAGGCATCTGATACGTTAGATATTTACGACGTCTTCGTTGTATTCATATAGCAAACGCAATGCTCACTGAAGGCAAACCAAACTGCCCTGTCAGATGGTAGCAACGCCATGCTGTGATGGCAGGCAAATAATCAAAATCATAAATAATCAAAAATATTGCCTTGTTATTTCTGCTACTTTCGTTATCGTTTTTTTGGGGTTGCGCAAACCATAGATAGAGCCGCCACTGAAACAAAAAGTCAAGACTAGGAGTTCAAGTCCTCTACAATATTTTTCTCAAGTAACATTTGGTAAATCTAAATGATAAATGAAGGTGAATAAATTAATATATTCCTATAAATTCCAACATTAATTGAAAGTACAATATCCATTATTTACTTGATTTTTCGCATTACACCAGAGGTGACCTCAGCAATGTTCCCGAATGCAAATGATTCTGAAATAGCCATGACCACAGGTTCATTGTAAAGTAAATGGCAGCCATCAAAAATATGGCACATGAGCACGAAATATAAACACCCGTCCCATATACTGTCGCCCATTCCATCTAAACACCCCAAGGACTAAGCCATTATCCTGCCAGTTTTCAAAACTAAGCTCTACGAGGTAGAAAAATAGAGACTGCATAAACCGTGCACATTTAGATGGGGTGTCACATACGAGCATAACAAAAGAGCGCAGCTAACAATACCCCTGACAATTGACAGCCCTAAACTCATTATTGTAACAAAAGACTGTCATTGCCTGCATAAAAACCTCATTAAATTCGGTTTCCCTAGTTATGACTTAATAACATGCTATGCGGTCCGCGTTCCCGTAGGAAATTTGCTATTAAATCACATTACAATGGCCATTTTGTATTCAGAGGGTCGCGATACTTGTACGTCATTTCATTTGACGTGCGTTTTACACCCAAAGAAATTTTTATTGTTTAATTACCACAGAAATAATTCAGTCATTACATATTTATTACAGTAATTACAGATCATTCTTAAGTAGGTAAGTGTACTTTCCTAGAACAGTAAATAATTATTATTAATTAAACAATCAATATGGTAATAGGGTTCATCCATAGTAAATATGGTTTACTTTTAAAAAGTCTAAGAAACTTGGCTCCATACACTTATTTACAAATCAGGTCCTCAATCAGATATAAAAAATAGGGTGTGTGCTTATACATGACCAGACGATAGAAGTGAAAACTTATATCGTCTATCGACTTCTAACTAATTTTACAATTTTAATATACACCTACACCTACTACCTATGTACAAACATCACATATAAACTGTCCATGGCCTTAGTAGCTACTACAATCTTCGTGCCACCACATGTCACATTGGTTGCATTGGACCCACTTGATGTGCAGTAAGTAATTTTCGTTACAGGCTACACACCCAAAGAGTGTACAAAAAATATTATTCTCCCATACCAAGTTGTATTTTGTGTAGACCAAATCATGTGGATCATAAGCTCAATAACTCAACTTTTTGGTAACAGACAATGATCAGAGTGGGAGAAGTAATATAAAAGGTATCTTACGTAATGTATCTTGAGTAATATAAAAGGTAGCTTACCGTAGAGCACTTAAGTAAATATTATAGAAAACACGTCGAAAATCGATTTTTCCTGACACCTGTTAAACACTTAATCGCAGCACGGTCTCTATCTAGCCTCATGCTAATGTCCAACTGATAAATGTGCCAGTATTCGCGACGGGCACGGCAGTGCCGCCAACTACGAAATAATGGACGTGCGTACTCTTAGGGACCGCGTACTCTTAGGCGCTTCTACCCTATGTTATATAATGAATTAGTTCGGTGAATCAACAACAAGATAATATTGATTTCATTCTTATCTCGGTACCCGTGAAGTATATTAATATCCTTTTTTGTTCCCATTCATCCCATTCATTAATTAATTATATATTCCTATATATTCTCATGAGTATGAACGAATTAAATATCAATTAGTTTACCTATTTAAAACAAGTAAATTCATATAATATACATTTTTATACAACTTACATGTTGACATGCGTCACCAATGCCAGCGTGTTTGATGTCGAGTGAAGCCGAGTAAACCCGATTGAGCGTCACCGACTCGAGCCTGACGGTTCACTAACGTTCACTCCCCAGCAAAACGCGCCTAAAGAAGTTTTCACTTCAAAAACTATAGAACCCTTTGCATTGTGAGTACATTGTCAAAACTGTTTGAAAATAGTCATCCAATATTTATCTTCATTGATGTACTTAATTCAGCAACAGTTTGGATTAGCTCCCCCAGTATAGTCTAAGAGTTGGCTACGCAGGCGTAGGTACTGCTGTAAAAAAAGAAAATACTTTTTTCGCTTTTTTCTTGACTTAATTTGTTTGTGATACGTACATTAATAAATCTTGCCACGAAGTCAATAAGCTGAGATACGAACTGTTCCGTCGAAATTACAAGATAAAAAATGTTCACGAGCCTTTCTAAAAAAAAAAACAGTGTTGAGTTGGTGGCTAGGAGGACGTACCATCATTATAATAATAACAATAATAATAATTATTATTATTACATTTTCACGGCTCTACTGCGTCTTTTAGGCATTTTAGCCCTATATGTGGTAAAAATATAACTTGTTCAAACCAAAAATATTATTTTAAAATTATATATAAACCACTCGGCAGTGTTTATTATTATATCTGTATAATAAGGTTTTGGACACATGCTGAATTGTAATATTGGGGCGCAGTCTACCTCTCCACCCTTTTAGGAGACATTTTCTCATTTCAAAATATATTCAGAACAAAAGTTTCCAGCGAAGAAATCGTTTAACAATAAATATCAATGTACAAAATAGTTCAATTTGAAATTTTTGCGATACCTACTTTTAAATGTATTATAAAAATTCGTCAGTGTAACTTTCTTGTTTTATATTTGAAGGATTATTTTGCGTTGGAAAACATTTTTGTTTCGTAGGTTTGTAAATCTGCTAACTAGATTCTGAAAAAAATTGAAAAAAATTGAAAAAAGTTTCTATGAATTTTGAAAATCATTGTAGCACGCCCATGGCCGCCTCGGACTATTGAGTTTTATTACTCTCCTTAATTTTCATATAGCCTATACTAATGAAAAATGTTTCATTAACCTAACAATAATTATTATTTGCTCACTAATTATACGGTCTACCACCGTATTCTAGATTTAAACGTATTAAACTGGCTTTTATTTTAGTGGTTGTAAATTGAACCAGCTTTAGTTAGAAAACAGACACGGAAAGCTATGATTTTATTGGCTGTCCCTTGGGAGCAATATTGGTCAACGGTCAAATATTGGTCAACGGTTGCACATCGCAAAGTACGCTTTCAGCTTTTTAAAATGGCCCCCTTAGTCCCAAATGACGATCGATCTGGCGCTAAATCTACGGAATTGTAGTGGGCTTTGGAGATTACCTTGCTACATTGGGTAGTTTATGAGCTGTAGGAATCCAAAACTGCTGCACAAACTGAATACGAATTTAGATATTACGCAAATTTCTCACCTAGATCCTCACATTGTTAACAAAATAGTTGCAATTGTTCCACTCGGAACCATTCCTGGTAACATATTCTACAATACCGCATCTTAGATCACGTTGTACCATGTAAATCAGTCTATTATTATATGCTATGATAGTATATGACTTTTTCATTTATCATGTTTTTATTATAGAATTATGTTGCAATAATCGTCTCGATTATTACCTATATACTTATGTTTATATCAGCGGCGGCTCCTGGTATTTTGAAGACAGGAGGCATAGGAGGTGGACCAAAAAAGTAGCGTATACGTTGCGCTACAGACCAATATATCTCTTTGATATTTCAAGGTTATTATGTTTGGCCCCCTACGCTACATGGACATGTGGTCCTTTTAAAATTTTAAATGGAAAAATAATTGAAATAGCGGTAATGTTGTTACGATATATTTTTGGAAAAATCTCCTCCACAGGCCTGGCAGGCGTCCACCCTTTTGGTGAAATGGGATAGGCTGCAGGGCAAGCCTTTGCTACGTGATTTTGAAATCATGTTTTTAACTGGGAATGTAATTATTACAACTTCCTTATAGTCCGGTATTACAAATATAACCCTAATCTGTTATTTGACGTAGACAAAGATTATATGTATGTTAGATAATATATACATTGATAAATCGCAAATGGATTTCCTATAGCTAAATCGCGAATTGAGTGTCTGCACAGGAGAACTACCAAAAGCTTATTCACGCAGGAACAAACTTTATTGCATACAGCATATTGCATAAGTGAATATAAGTAATGTTATAGGTAAAGTGAATAAAGTAATGTTATAGGTGGTCAGCGCAGCTGGCCTTTTATATGAAATAAATGCAAGCATGCATTTGCTGCGTCGGTATTTTTGTGCCTTCATTTTGACACGTAGGGATCATACAGCTTAGCTTATGGTACCAGACTCGAACAAAGATGAAATAAAGATAATTGACAAAGTAATACAATGTTATAACTCCTTCATCCACAACGGCAACCGTGAGGTGGACGTCTCTCTCTGCTGGCTAATGTGTGGAACCTCTAGGCGCGAGATCTCTAGGCTTCTGGAACTTCGAGAGCAGATACTATATCTGCTTCTTATACCATGTGAAAATGATTAAAGCAAGGCATAGCATTAATTCAGAAATAGACAGGATCGTCCATAGTGAAATTGTAGATTAGTCATCTGCTTGATCTAATAAGATTGCATGATTGTATATCTAAGGGAGTTCAGCTTCAGAATATAGGCTTTATATCTGATTTCTGATTCTCCGTTACAAGTTTTTTCGCTATTGCGTTTCTACAGGAATTAAGAACCATGAACAATAGAAAAAAATGGAAATATAATATTAATAGTTTTACAGATGAAGAATGCAAATATATATGCCATCCAAAGATCAGTTTCGTGAGTTTTATGATTATTGTGAACCAGTCCCAAGAGAAAGTGGAGATTACGTTTCAAAGGTAGATCTTCTTGTATTTCTTAGCAAATTAAAACAAGGGTATCAGATACATTTTTGAAAGTTATATGTGATTATTTTAGCACAGATAACTAGTTACGTAATAGCAAAAGTATGAATATCACTGATTGGACTTCAATCCATAACTCGTCAACAATATATATTGAGCAGCACGTCACTGATTTTTCAAATCAACTGTACAATAACGAACATGATGAAAAAGCAATTACTTACATTGACGGCACCTGTTCAATAGGGAAAAGTAATAAAACATAAGTAAAAATTGAGTATTGAGTAAAAATGAATATTATTATTGTTAGTCGTTACAAGTTTTTTGTTTGTTATAGTTAAGAATTTTGCTAATAAAAATATTTTCTTGTACACCTTGTTAGGTTCGTAGGTATTAAAGTAATATTTTTTTTATTATTCTCGAACTATTCTTTGTGAAAAATATTGTAATACTGCAGCCATGTAAAATCTAAAACTTTATGGGTGACCATAAATCCGAAAGTAATCCTTGAAGGTGTGTCTTGCTAATGGGCAATTTAATTACTAGGACTAGATCTACAATCTACAAAAATTTTAAAGAATTTCACCGAAACTGTTTTTACATGTACTTGCTGCGGAGTCCTTTGTCATAGAATGGCGCGTTTAAGAGATATTGGAAAAAACAGAGCCTTGTCACTATTAGGGGTGAAAAGGGGGTGAAGCACACCTGGGCGATGGGATATTTTTAGATTTTGAATGCTACCCCAATAAACAACAGACCCTGAAAATATTATTTGGTTATAATTGTTGTCTTCTATGTAGCCATTTTTTTTTATCAATTTCCGTGTACTATCTCCACGAGAAAAGGATTCGATTCATACGTTGCAAACTGTGGTCACACGACGAATGTTGCAATGCTGAGCCAGATTCTGCGTTTGACACAATTATGAATCACACACTATTCAGAATAATACCGAATTTTCTTATTCTAAGTTACTTACGTCTAAATCACTTTATTTTCTTTATTTTGTAGATATTATAGAGGAATAAAACATACCTACTTTCCAATATTACTTTTTTTTTGTTATGAATTGTAAAATTCTAACCATATGTACCAACCTCCCTCATAGTGTGTATCAACATGCTCCGATTATGGGGTATATATTATGTTGGTACACATAACAGGTTACAAAATGTATTTATTAGTATTATATTATATTATATATTAGTAATATGATTTATTACCTAGCTAAACTCAGTAGATTTGTCAGTATAATGCCTAATTTTCAATAAAATGTAGCCTACAAAAAATTAAAAAGTAAAAATTGTACCAACCAACCCCGGTCATCCCTACACGGTGTAAAAGGAGTATAATTTTAAACGTATTGTTTATATATATATATATATATATATATATATATATATATATATATATATATATATATATATATATATATATATATATATATATATATAGATATATATATATATATATATATATATATATATATATATATATATATATATATATATATATATATATATATATATATATATATATATATATATATATATATATATATATATATCCATATGCACATAAGCATAGCTACCAAAGTTTTTGCCTTTTATAACTTATTCCTTTGAAAATTATCACTGCATTGTGTCATTTGACATATCTACTATATTTTTCCAGTATAACAACTCCCCTTTTGTCCAGTTGGTACAATTACAGGTCTTAAGGATACTGAACAGTTAACTTCTGTCATCGTCAATGTATTATTAGGATGTATTATCGGCTACAAGCTGTGCTGTAGTCATATACTTTTGTGGTCTTAGATGCAATATAATGTAGACTACCAATTTAGAAGGTTTCAGATAGACTCGTAAAGAGTGATCCTACAACAAAAACCGACAGCACTTCCCGTGTCGACTTTGTCAGGGTAATCAATGGCGTAGGGGAGCTTTTTTTAAATATTAATATACGAATTTACGTATTCTCGGAATTCATATATAGTTGTGGTACAAGTGGGACAACACGTTGAGTGCAATAAACACTTTTTGTACGAGTTGCATACAATATTTTTTCTAAGATCATGCAAAAACCAAATTTCTTTAAATTTAGGAGTCATTAATGTCATTAATGTTTAAATTTAGGAGTCATGACATTAGGTGACATGTCATGATCTTTATGCCAAAACACTGCAGTAGAATGACAGATGCGTGTAATTTTTTTTATTGCACTAGTGCAATAAAGAACCAGTTTTTGCATTAAATATAGTTCAATAAAGTTTTGTGTTTAGCATGAACGTAGAAAAAAACATTGTATGCAAATCATACAAAAAGTGTTCATTGCACCCGACGTGTTGCGCCAATTTCACACTTACTAAACACTTACTTTTTGCATTTGTTGCATAAATAACTATACTTCTATATTTTATATAACTATATTTTGTATTTGTTCTAAACCGTAATATAATGTAAATTTATCATAATCAAATTTATCATAATAAAAAAACAGAAATAAACAAAAAAATAAGAAATCATACATTATATTTGACAGAAATACGTCGTTCTTTTAATATCGCCCATTTTCCCACTATACACTCGATAAATCTGTCTTGTCGGTAATGTCTCTTTCTCTTTCACACGTTAATATTAATAGTGAATTCAATAGGTCATCGTCCATTTTAGATCGAAGACAAGATTTAACAAAATTCAGTCTACTGAAAGATCTTTCATTGGATGCTGTGGTCACAGGTGCAGTAAATATTAGGCAGCACACCTTATAAGCAAATGGAAGAATACGTTTTAAATTTTCCGCGTTTTCCATGGCGTCATCTAAATTTCAGAGTTCTGTGCACTGGTCAATTAAAACTTCTACCTCTGATTGCATGGCTTCCACTTCCACATTTAGAGTTCCGTCGATATTAACATTAGGACATTTGACATGCTTTCTTTACATTTTGCAACTTGCTCATTTCTTTTTGGATACAAAAATAGCAAATAATGGAGCAACCTTTTCAATACAGACACTCAAATTTTCATAAGACAGTGCCAAAAGAATATGTCTAGCGTGGCTTTAAATTCCACTCGATATAATAAAAGCATATGAAAGTTAACTTGAATTGGTTTTTAAAATTCCCAGATTATTTTTTATTGCAATTTGTGATTATTAAATATTTTTGGAAGACATCGATCATTGTGGGAAATGTCGAGATTTGCCGACTTATTATTTAAATGAAGGGATATGCCACCCCTCCCCTCCCAAAGCACCCAAGAAAATGACGCAGCCAGCAAAATCCCAACAAACCTCAACAGTAACACCAACAAATACAGGTAAGCGCAAAAAGATCAGTCAGGCCCCACCAAAAGCCCACGAGAGCCCCGAGACGTAGCAGCTGATCAACGTGGAGTTGATTGCTCAGCTGAGACAGGTCCTAAATCTACTCTTCACGGGCCATCCAACCCTTAATGGCAAATAGAGTGAAGCCTGATCCCCTACAGATGGCCTTTTGGAACGTCAACGGTGTTAGAGCCCGAAAAATAGAGACAGAACAACTTCTAGCCCAGACCAAAGTGAAGGTGATCGCGAGGAGGACACCAGGCTGGAGCCTGATATCAGGTTCAAGGTACGGGGCTACCAGATCCACCGCCGAGACCGAAAGAGAAACGGGGAAGGCGTAGCCTGTTAGTGAAATCCAGCCTGGACCACTATGCTCTGTTTTGCAAAATATCATATATGTACATCCTTCGCAAAAAAAAACATCCTCTCAGCTACGGACTTGATACTTAAATTTTTGTTACTCGTAAAAGATTGTTAAATAATTGAGAAACATTATTAATGAAAATGCTTTAAAAAAATAAGTAAAATTAGTTTTGTGTTTTCGTATACCTATTTGTTAATCCAATGCGATATCAGACAAATTATTTTACAAATGTATGTCACAGAATAAATATTTGCCAAAGCAAATGAATTGCCGCATTAACTACCTACCAAATAAATTTATAATTCACAAGCCATTAATTCCTAACCATACAATATATGCCGTATAATGGCAGTACATTATGCAGTCTATTATGTAGTAAGGGCTGTATTGTGTCACTAAGTTGCCTATAATTGTTAACAACAGATGACTCTTCATGGATGGGCGAGTTCACCCGATAGTAGTCCTGGACTTTACCATTATTTTATTGCAGTACCGTTTCTATAGCCAACATGCATTTTCGGATGACGGACCTGCTGTAATCTTTCCTTGAGCACAAGCCTGGCGTTGCCACCACAATTTAAAAACAGCACTCACTAATAAACTGCCTCGAGGGTCCAGATGAAACTTTACTGAAACGTTCGTTTGGTAACAAAATAGGATTTGGTCCGTGATATTTTACTGGCGTTGGTATCGGTTGCCTTTTATTTGACAGACATATTTCCACGGCGCTAGTTTCATTATTTCTTTACATCGATTTCTTCGTCGATGGTATACCTGATTTTAAAGTATCTCCAGTGAAATCAAATGTTGACCGCATTAGTGAAAGCTTGTTTTCTGGTTTGTATTTCTAAATTAAAAGTGTTTAAATTGTGTTTTTACAGAATATCCTAACAAATGTCTTTATTACTTGAGGTTAGCATACCTGAAAATGATAGTTATCTGTTATGGTTTTGTCCATTTGAAGTGGTTATTGTTATACTGAGTTTAAAAATATAAGGTTAAACAGTTTTTGGACAGGTGATATTACAAATTTTAATTGGCCCAGTTTTCCTAGAAAGGGAATTCGAGGAATTTGCTACCATATCGTTTTCGTCACACAATGGTAGATAAAATATAATTAGGTGCCTTTTTGGAAAACTGACATTAGGTACCTACTGACAATAATTATTGTTCTCACCAGCCCCATTTAAATTTTATATAATTATATATTTGTATTGCTGTATTCAATGAATGCTGCATTCAATGAGAAATACAAAATTATTGACAAAATTATTGCAAAATAAGTACAAATGTATTCAGAAGATTCTATGAAGGTAACCATTACATGAAAAATTTTATCATTTGTAGTGCTATATGACCCAAATTAACTAATTCTTATTGTTTTTCATTCCGACATAAGCGGATAAACAATGGCAGGTATATACCCGTAAAACAATAATATGCTGATTAGGATATTTAATATAAAGTAGTATAGTAATACAGTGTAGTAGTAAAGTGTAGTATAAAGTAGTTTATTTAGGTCACAAGAGGAATTGATCTATTGATGCGTTGAAGCAAGTAAGTACTTACGTGTTGAACGTTGTACGTCTCTCTCTGTGTCTATATGATAATGTACTGAGTTAAATAAATTAATACCAAGTAGCCCGACTGTGTCTCCATTCATGGGTGGCTTGCCCGGTACCTGGTAATACCACAAAATCACTACCACAACGTAATTAATTCTATTATTTTGCTCTTTTTCTGAGAACCCTCTACTCGTCGTGTGATTAAGGTATACTAATTATTTTGAATTTATAATTTGTCTTATTTCACAAATGTTCGGTTATACAGTACATCTCTTAAATATAAGAAATATACAAAATATCGATGGACGCCGAGAATATTCGCATTTTAAATAAAGAGCACTCGAAACATTTCGCATGTTAGATAAAGGGAACCCATAAAAGTAATACCTAGATTAAGAGACATGGCGATATTTTATCAGTTGTGTTTGGGCATTGCTTCGTTCATCTGCATATCTTCACCTTCACCCGATCGTCAAATCGCTATTTAATACGTGATTTTATTATTACGCGATTTTCGGAAAGGTCTTTTTTATTTCTTATTTATCCGAGATGTAGGTACTGTACATAATAATAATAATAAACAATATTTATTAATTCATGTTAGGATTAGATTAATATAAAGTAAACATTAATTTAAATCATTCATTTAAAACAAATATGTAAGCTATAATGGGTACTATATTATAATCTGTTATGTATACTATAATGTGTCTGTATATCTAAAATACCATCACATAAATTGAACTAAATAAATTTTTACAATTAAAACAATAATAAATAATAGATAATTCAGAAGTCAAGAAATTATAGATTAAGAAATTAAGTGTAATAATGTGTTTATAATATTTTTATTTTCGGTTACCCATATTTTTATTTTCCTAAAAAATTGTCTATCTGTAAAGTTGATATAATTTCATAGGTCTGAAGCGATATTACGTTATGAATTTTAGCTGCGTAGTATATAAAATGTTGTCCGTGTGTTGTCCCCATTAATGGTGTATTACAACTTACAACCCCCAGATGCTGCTTACCTTGTTCCATAGCTCTGACTTAATAATTGTAGTGGACTATGTTTAATTAAATATTTTAGGTTTCCAATTACGTATAGATCTTTTAACTGAAATTCGTTAGAAATTAGGTCTGATGAATTGGATTGTTAAACATAATTTTTATAATAATTTTTTGGTTTGTTACTACCTTTTTTTTAGGTGCATATAGAAGGTTAATAGACAGTACCAGAGCATAATATGCAGTCGTTGTCAGTGTGGTTGGAAGAATCGCAATTATTTTGCATTTTACAACCTGGCATGTTCTTGTTTTAATATTTTTTAAACAGTCACTTTTTATTTAATCTTCTTCCCGGCGGTCTACCTCGATATACAAAGCTGTATCATCAGCATATGATACTATATCACAATTTCTCTCTGTATTAAAAATATCCTTGATGGACAGTACTGTTACGGAATTGTCAGAAGTTATTTTGCCCGATATACTGAAAATTCCCAAGATCTAGGGAAAATCTGCACAATCTGGCAACACCACGCCCGACGATGTGGCAACATCGCATCTGGGGGTGCCAGAGATAACCCCCCAAAGGCGAAGTCTGAACCCTCTAGGACTTCAAATAACCAATATACGACCCTGGTCCCATTTAGAATAGTTGCGGTATAAGAATATGTGGACTACCCCCTGTAGAACTCTTCGAGATGCCTTCTATGCAATCTGGAATGGGATGAAATAATTGAGAACAATCTAGAATGGGACGGAATAATCGCGAAGCTTCTAGAACTTTCCAGAATCTTGAAATAGTATATATGGGCCAACCGATCGCTACATTAATCAGTTTAGTTTAAACGCTCTTAGAGACAAATACCAACTAACAAGTAATTTGATGTGTTCAGTACTGATTTATCATTGTAAACAGTTTTGACTTGTGTTCGGAAGTTAAAAAAGTGTATTTGGATACTGGACAGTCCCACTTATTACACGAATCCAGTGGCAATCAACAATATGAATAGAATTGATCCCAAATACGGTGCCTTGTGACCCTCTACATTTTATTGTTCGAGGTTCGCTCAGAGCCTTTCCATTCTTAGCATATTGATGATGATAAAACTAATGATAAAACTTTAACTTTTTATATTTAAAACTTTTATATTAGATATCTATAATACATAAAACTTTATATTTACAGTAGGTACTCATACCGTAGAGTTGTTCCAAATTTGATGGATATAAATCTCTCCATTGAGTTGCCGAGATTAAGGACTTATTATATTTTTACATCGTTGTAGAAAATTTCAATTTTATCAAAAACCATAAGAATTTCGAAAATATGCCAAAAATACTTTTTCCTAAGTTAAAAGGAAAGTAGATGTAATTTTGCTAATTAATTTAACCAGTGGCGTACAAACAAAAAGTTCTTTTAGTTTAAACATCGTTCAGAAAAAAAAATGACACAATTTATTTTAACACAAAATGACACAATTTATTTTAACGCGTTCTTGCCTTAATTATTCTTCTATTCTTTATTGAGATATTAAAGAAACAATTTTCACCCAACTGCAACACCTTGTATTTTGAAATCCATTCGTTTTTCGATATGTTTATATAACAAAAAGTTATAATTTTTGTATATACACATTTCTTAATTTTTAAGGTATTTGCTATTTATATTTATTCTATATATGTTTCAGTGTTTTATTTACCACGCTGTAGGAAGGTTTAGAAAGATCAGCAAAAATCGCGTTAAAAAAAATAATTACCTAATCTACTATTTATACTTGTTCTATTTTTATATAAATCTACCAAATATATATATCTATTTGAATATAAATCTGGCCATAAATATAAATCTACCAAATAATAGACTTCTCTCTCCTCTGGACAAATCACTTTTGCGCATAGTCGTAAAACATGTTATGTGTCAACCATTAAAAGAATTTTCTATTGAATCCATCATTTATAAGTAGCTTTAAATTTTAGCAGCTTTTATCTCGGTTTTGTATAGGGCACACGTCGGCACTTTTTTTAAGACTAGGGTAAACATCTGCTCATCTGTCTCAAAGACTAGCGCCATAAATAAAGCGATGTCCTTAAAAAGTGTTAAAGTTTCATTTTTTCAAGTGGTGATAAGG